>JAIUZE010012987.1:0-37675 GCA_022085475.1 Heliosperma pusillum
CAAGAATGTGTGGGCTAACCGCTTGGCCCTTATGGAGTTTTGCCTCAAATAAGCGACAGGTATACTCATAGCTAACGATCCCTCGGACTTCGAGAACTAGTTAGAGAAGCGTGGTGAAAATCTTGTTTGCACCTTGGGCAATGAATCGCCTTTGCAAATTTGATTCCATTGAAAAGATGAGTACGTTCTTTATCGCACCCGCCTCCAGTACGAAATCACTATAAGCAAGTGATTCATTTGCTCCTGCATTGGGGCCTGGGTTTGGCGGTAGTGGCTCAGTCAAGTACTTGAGCTTACCGTCAGCAATGGTAGCATTCCGTAATGCCGCCTCCCAGTCCGCAAAGTTGGACCCGTTATTCTTCAGTCGTGTTGACTGATTCATAGTGTCCATGAACATCTTAAGCCATGACTCACGTCCGAGTGTGGCACTTGGCATTGGGTCATCAGTATGGCCAGCCATTTTGTTATTAGCAGTTATATCTGAATATATGACTGTGGAAAAAGAAAATAAATATGATAAGTTTCATCGTTTTAAATTTGAGTCTAATGAAAAACTGTTTAATTCGATGACTCGTGCATTTATACAATTGACCTCCCTCAAGAATTATATAAATGATCCCAAGACTCAATTTCTGTAAATTGATAAGCCAACCTCTTGGCTAATTCTACTTTTAGAATTCCTGGTCGATAAATTTCTGTAAATTCTATCTTTAGTCCATCATAATCACGAGATATTACTCGTACTATAATGTTGAGATAAAATAGGTCAACACTCACTACTTACCCAACGTAGAAGGGGTCATATTATGACTTCCGACGAAGAAGGGGCTCATAGTAGTTTTCCCTATAAAGACTAGTCTCAATTTTAATTTATAGGGGAAGGTCCCATCATCTTAACTTAAATTCATTTTAAGTGAACGAATGTCTAGCAACTCGAGAATGATTTAACTAAGGTGATGGCCCTAAAAGCGAGTGACATCTGTATGTCCATGATTAAAAATATTCAATCTATATGAATCATTTTCATGCATTTTAGGTTTAGGTGGTTTGGTTTAGACGGAATATGATGCAATTATATCTATCATGTGATGGAAAGTAAACGAGAATGAAAAACGTAAAGGAAAAACATGTCCTAGTGTGGCCTATCCTACCAAAAAGAATGAAATACAACTTGGAATCCAACTGCTTGGACCCTCGAAGCTTGACTTGATCACCCTTCTTGGTCCATGTAGCGAGAGTGAGCTCCAATGTCCATCTTTAGTCTTCTTTGAAATTACAATAAATAAAATTACATTGATCCTATTTATTACATTCTAATTTCAAAAACCCAAAACTAAAAAAAAAAAGAGATTCAAGATCTCAAATTACATCCAAGACTATGTTACCATCATTACGGTAACACAATCTACTAAGGTCACACTAAGTAACAACTGATTGTAAAAATACGTTAAAATTCATTCAAATAATCCAAAAACATTATAAAAGCACCAACTAAAATAAAACATACAAGACATAATACATATATTATGATGTTTTATTATCCAAACCACCCTTAAACATCCGATTATAATTATGTGGTGATTCTGTAATTACCCACATCAATTACAATCTCGATTCATTTTACTGCTAAAATGAACTATCCTAAACATTTCAAACTGCTTTAAAATGTAAGATATTAAGCATATGTGAACCGATTCACATTAATTATACACAATCCGAATAATGTACAATTAAAGGCCCAAAAAACTTTGAATACAGCAAAAAACAGAAAAAAAAAAATTTAGCATAAATTTTTCGGCAAAAAATTTCTTCAGTAAAACGGTCCTTATCGACAAAATAGGGAAAAATTAATATCCTTTCAAATGATAAACTCATTCAACATCATTTCCATTTTCATTTTAATCTAATCTTTATTAAATTAAAACATCTACAAAACTATTGTATGTTATTTTAACAGATTAAAATAACAAAATAAATCTAAATGAAAACGAATACGAAAGGAAATACGATTCTGTAAAGTACTCGATCGAGAAGAAATTAAACAATAAAGTCTCTCGATCGACTAATTATTCCTAGTCGACAAACAGGGACCTCGATCAAGTATAAACATCACTCGATCGACCAAAACTTTGAGAAAACTGCTCGATCGAGCGAACACAAGTACTCGATCGACCAAACATTTTAGAAAACTGCTCGATCGAGCAAATAAAGCCCTCGATCGAGACAAACAATCACAAAAACTGCTCGATCGAGACACTTAAGTCCTCGATCGAGTCAAAAAACACAGCGGCATAAACAGTTTCGGTTTATGAAATCCAATTAAAATAATTTCGTGGCCTATGCTCTGATACCACTTGTGGAAATCGGTATTACCACAATACAGTTATTATAGGATTATAACGAAATAGTAATAACTTGATTATCCTAGTCATAAACGAAAACAAGAATAAGAGTATAGATTTAGAAATCAACCTCCGGTCCTAGCAATTGGCGTAAAGAACAGAGATATCAATGTAGATATCCTCCTAATCGTTGCACCCAAGACTGTATGAGAAATGCCCTTGTGTTGCTAGAAGTTTTCAAAAGTTACTGTTAACCTTTTGTTTTGTGTTTTGTGAAAGAGTTAATGTTAACTTTTTCTTTTGTGATGATTTCTCAGATGGAGGCTACTGTGAGAATAGAAATTAGGTTAGAAATTTTTCTCCTGCTTCTCACCCTATTTCTCACGGCACACATGGGTTTTATATGAGGATATTTTTGTCTCCTCAAAATAACTACCCATTGACTAAAAACCGAGTGTATCTGGATACTTTCGTTTTTGGTCATTTTAGCTTCCAATATAATGTAATATCTTATAATCGTCGTTTTACATGGACCGACATTATAATACTTCATTAATTATAAATATCCGTATATTTATAATTTGCCAATTAATTATAACGGTTTATGTTTAATTAGCTTACATTATATATTCAATTTACGAATTACAGTTAATTCGTCTCAGCTAACTTTATTTAATCGTTATTAAATAATCGTCTCATCATCACATTGACTAACCTTTTAGTCAAATACACTGACTAACCTTTTAGTCATATAATGGGGCATCAATATGATTATTTTCTCAAATAATCACATCTCTTAAACACATCCTATAGGTGTGAATTTTAGGGACCAGTTGATCACCGCCATCTGTATGACAATAACGTCAAACTTATCTAGCAAGCCAACCGTTATTGATAAACGTTAATCAACTGATTATTATACAAAGTATACCCTGTGAACCTACAGAGATTTATTTATGTTATTGCACTAACTGTGGAGGACACAGGCTCCAACATTAACTATCTTAAATCAAAACCGCCCGATAAAACACGACAGGCCTAACTGACAAAATCGACCACTCGGCCGAATGCATTCTATTCGGATGAGTACACACACCACTCAGTCGAGTGACCCGTACTCGATCAAGTACTAGATAATCAGAATACGGAGTATTACAGTTTGAAGTACACTTATCGTGTAGGAACCATGTGTGTAATACTGACATGAGCTAATAAGGTTTGTGACATATAAATTAATGGGATTGGATATGAACGTGCCAAGATAAAAAAAAAAAAGATATACAAAGGTAAATCAATTGTGAGCGATATAAACAGTAGTATGTAAATAGCGGGCTAGACAATAGGGTGATTCAATAGTTTACGATTTGATAATAGGAAGTTAAAAGAATAACAAATTCTGTTTTTAATTGTTTTGGCTGACATTTTGTGTATAGTTGAGCTATGTATGAAACGTTTTTAGGGTAATAGCCCTGGGAAATTTCCACAAATTATGTTGGTCTTATTTCAATATGAGTGTAGAGCAAACCGCGAGACCATTATTTGAATTAATAAATGACGAAAATCAGAAATTGGAATCCCATGTATTATTGGATCCTAATCTGTTTTGTGTATGTGACCATAATAGACTGAGTCCTCCGTCGTTACCACGTCCAGAAGAGTGTATGATGCACCTTAACATGAATTTTAATGAACTCGTTCGAAAGTTAGAAGCGGTTATGAAGTCTTATTGGAATCGACATTCTATTAGATATCTAAGTGACTAGCACATGAGGGCTTATGTCTTAGTAAGCACCCTTCCTAGAGAAGGTGAAATGGGATACGCTATAAATTTGTATGTGCGGGAAAATGTTATCCACGATGAATGTCTGCGCCATTATTTGTATTGCGAGAGTCTTGATGAATTCCCAGTGAGTTGACCTATGAGCACGTTTCTAAACAATTAAGGTATCCACTCTACAAGTTGAAAGGAGTCGAGCAGGGTTAGTGTAGTCGTGCAAGCAATAAGGAAAGAAGGAAGAGTCAAGGTCTGAAAGAGTCAATAAGAATGATGAAGTGATAGAGATCTGTAGTGACACAGAAGAGAGTCTAGAGATGAGTGACGATGAGACAATAGACGCAAACGGACCAATTGTGTTGAATTTTTCCGACTCCGACTCTGACTCTGGGGATGATGTGGTAATAGTAAAGGAGATATTCAATGGTGGGCGTAGAAAATACGGTTGGTGTCGTTTTGGAAGCTGAATCTCAAGAGTAGCCTGAAACTTTAGCTAGAAGAATCATTGAAGTATTGTCGTTTAGTTAGTTAGTTTAAATACTCCGTTATATTAGCTCATACAATTGGTGTGATAAATAAGACGATGATATCTATCGCCAAATTGTAGTTGCGTTAATAATTGCATTATGTAGTGTCAGAACTACATGGGAATTCTATTTCTAATTAAAGTGTATTCTTAAAGATATTTCTGTGATGATGAATTGATATAAGATATTTCCTAGTTATATTAACATACGCACTGTTTTTGCGAGACATGAACATGCATTAAATTCCAATGCAATAAGAATATGTAACTTTGCATGTAACCCCTAAATCAACAAGTGTGATTTACATGATCAAATATGTATAAATATAAGATCGTTTTGTGTAGAATCCGTTATAAAATACGAGTTCATTTATTTCTTATTGATACCAAATCTTATTACAATCTGGTGTCCTATCATTTATGCCTGCCCTATGTTGCAAACACATGATGTGTGACGGAAAAAAAAAATTGTGGTCATATGCGAAAATATATGTGTGGTGATATGCGAACTAAATGCCCACACCAGTATGTGCTAGTTATAAGATAAACAACTTAATCATAGTGCTATTTATACCCTATCTTTAGTTCATAAGTTGTTTTCTTCACTGCCGAGTACTCGTCTATCACCAATTTTGGTAGTTAATCTTTCTGTTACTTAAAGTCGAGTAAAATAACACTAAGGGGACATGAATTTTTTTTATTTGCATTAGAATAGGTCAAGTGTTTCTATTCAATTCAAAATTCTCGTAAGATTACTTGCACTCCATTAATATGTCGTCAATTACTATTTCGGGAAACAGAAACTCACCTTTACGATGTAACGTGAAATTCTAATTTCCCCCAGGTATGGACACACATTAAGGAAGGATGGTTAGGATTACGATAAATTATAACGAAATATGTGATATTATTTTCTACGATCTTAAGATGTGAACTGCTTACAACAATAGATCGACTTGACTCTCGTAATTAATTTTGCATCATCTCTTCTTATTCTCTCGTATGAATGATTTTGGGCCGCCATTACCCAATTGCGATATGTTGTGCATGATGGAGGGTTTTAAAACCAGGGTCTCTTGTTGTATATTTTATAACGGAAATATCAATTGTTGTAATCACCAAGTGTGTAGTCGAAATTACGTGAGTTATAATGTGAAATATGGATAACACGATGATGGCTAGTATGGTCATGAAGGCTGAGATGCAAAACAAATGTGTGCGAATTAATTTTGAGCTAATATAAAGACCGTGTATTTCCAAGTATTTTATTCAAATTGTCATTCTCTCTGTCCTTCTTTAGAAATTACATGCCCAAGAAAGGACACCTTAGGTAACCAAAATTCACACTTGGAGAATTTGGCAAACCACTTTTGACGACGAAGAACACTCAAAATAGTCCTTAGATGAATAGCATGCTCTTCTTAGGTCTTGGAGAAAATAAGGATGTCGTTGATGAACACCACCACACACTTGTCAAGATACTCACTAAATGTGCGGTTCATTTGATCCATAAAAATAGCGGGATCATTAGTCAATCCAAATGGCATCACCTTGAACTCAAAGTGACCATATCTTGTACTAAAAGCGGTCTTCGGTATATCAACATCACGAATGGGAATTTGGTGATAACCGGATCTCAAATCAATCTTGGAAAAAGTAGAAGCACCCTTTAGTTGATCAAACAAATCTTCGATTCTTGGCAAAGGATACCTATTCTTGATTGTAATTTGGTTCAACTCACGGTAATCAATAAAAAGCCTTATAGAACCATCTTTCTTCTTCACAAAGAGAACGGG
Source organism: Heliosperma pusillum (assembly GCA_022085475.1). Taxonomy (NCBI): domain Eukaryota; kingdom Viridiplantae; phylum Streptophyta; class Magnoliopsida; order Caryophyllales; family Caryophyllaceae; genus Heliosperma; species Heliosperma pusillum. Next base: position 6,439 of record JAIUZE010012987.1, read on the forward strand.
AGCACCCCAAGGCAAGGGACTTGGTCGAATAAAACCCTTCTCAATCATATCATCAAGTTGCTTCCTTAACTCTTTCAATTCGGTCGGAGCCATACGGTAAGGAGCTTCGGCTATGGGTCCGGAACCAGGTACAAGATCAATGGAAAACTCAACATTACGCACGGGAGGGATCCCGGGCAAATCTTCGGGAAATACATCAATAAATTTACGAACTATAGGCACATCTTCAATATTCGGTAAGGAGGTAGTTGTAGAAGTCACAATACACAAGTATGCTTGGTGACCCTTTCTTACCATACTCACCAACTTTATTGCGGAAATCATAGACACACCTAGTCGGGAATGAGATCCCTTATGGGTTATTCTAACTCCTAAAGAACTCTTTAAATAAATCTTTTGATCTCTACACTCGAATCTAGCATGGTATAACGCTAACCAATCAATACCTAGGATTACATCGAACTCTCCTAGAGGAAACTTAAGGAGATTAGCGGAAAAGATAGTACCCGCAATAGAGATTGGAACATTGGAGTAAAGAGTAGAACAACAGATAATTTCTCCGGATGGTAAGGATATGGGAGTATCCTCACTAGATGTAGGCTCGATTGATAACTTATTAACATAAGTTGAAGACACAAAGGACATAGAAGCACCGGTATCAAATAGAATAAGACATGGTTGCTCTAAGATTGAGAACATACCCGTAATTATCTCCGGATGAGCATCAGCTTTGGCTCGGCTCAGAACGAAGATAGAACCCTTAGGTTTGGCAATTGGAGGGGGAAACCTTCGATCGGGGCAATCGTCATAACGGTGACCACCATTTTGGCAAAAGAAGCAAACGTAAGGTCGGTTGGAACAAGTCACACCGGGGTGGTGTGGTTGTCTACAACGGTTACATAAGCGACCTTGAGCTTGAGGTTGAGGAGCATAAAGCCTATGAGCCACGTTAGAAGTAGCTCGAGGAATGAAAAGAGCGGGAGCTCTTGTACTTGCATTTGGAGGAGGATTGAATCTCCTCTTGTTGGCATAAGAATTGGAGGACGAAGGAGTAAACGACCTCTTCCCATATAAATTAGGCCTAGGACTGAAAGAAGTAGAGGGATTCTTCATCATAGCTTTATCCTTGATGGCCTTCATGAAGTTCTTGGCCCATAGAGCATCATCATACAACTCCCCAAAGGAAGTAGTATTTCTCCTCACCTTGCTTTGGAGTAAAGCACTAAGCTTGTTGCGGTAGTAGAAAGCTCGGTCCTAGTCATCTTTTATGAGCCTCAGAGCAAAGTGAGCAAGCTTGTTGAACTCCGTGGTGAAGTCTTGTGCCAACAAATCGCCTTGCTTGAAGTCAATAAATTCCTTGAGCCTTTGTTGCTTGAGCTCCTTAGGATAAAATCGACCTTCAACTAGAGCTTTGAAACAAGCCCAATTGAAGTCTTCTTCAAGAGTAGCGGTGGCACTAATAATCGCCCACCAGTTATCTGCTTCCCTTACAAGGAAGTGCTTTGCAATCCTTACCTTGTCCTCTTCACAGACTTGGTATAAATCAAATTGCTTCTCCATTTCTCGAAACCATTCCGATAGCTAGGTAGGTTTCGGCTCTCCACCATAAGGTATAATCTTGCTTCTAGCTATTTGGCTAGCCACCCAAGCGTAGCCTCCTTGGTGGTTATCTTCTCTACGAGGGGGGGCTTGGTTGGCTTGAGCAATAGCCGCATCTTGCTGATTCTTTAGAACTTGAGTAAGAGCTTCTAGCAAAACATTCTCTACTACTCGAGGTCTAACCATCTTCATAAGAAACAAAAACAAAACAAGTTAATCCTAACACTTAGCATTAACAAATCGACTACCAAGTAAAATCCTTAACTTCTACCCATCTCTCATTTAGTATTTCAAGGTCAAGTAGTTTATGTTTAGGGTTCACGTGTGTGCGTCGGGAGCGTTAAAGCTCTGATACCAACTGTGACAACCCTCGCGAATGCGGAAATAAAACATACAAGCATGTGATTTAATTAGCGGAAAATACGGTGTTTTTAAAACCTTTTTACATGCAAGATAGAAATACGAGGAATGTCAAATAAATACAAACCAAAGTAGAATATACTACAAAGAGACATAGTCTCTCAAAAAGTTATCAAGTAACAAAATTATTAGCAAACGAGCTAAACAACGTCTAGAGGTTATTCATCCAGGCCAACGCCCGCTAGCTCACACCCGAACCCAAAATATCACAAGCAAAAAGCCATCCAATCAAGCAACCTGTTCATCCATGAAAAACATGAACGCCACAGTTAGTGGGGAGTAACTCCGGGTTCTCCCAGCCATATCACATTAAACATACTTAAACGGTAATACGAAAGTAGAGCATGCATATATAAATATACATGTGAAATACGAGAAGGATAAATAGGCAATTCAATATGTAAAGATATTGGTACATGAAGTACAAATCCGTAACCATCATGCTATAGATAGACTCGGGGATGACACTCTTAGGCAACCATACACTCACTAAGGCTTGCATCTTACCGTTAGCGGCATAAGTTTGATAAGATTGAGACTCGACAAACAAACCATGCCAAGTCATCCAATGATCACAAATAATTAATCATATAATCATCCATCCAAACGTACAAATACGTTGACGACATCTCTCACGGTAAATGACACGCACTAGCACCGTGTACATGGCAAGTATGATTAAAATCGCATCCACGGGATGACATTTCCCTGAACGCATACACGATGCTACATTTCGTATATGTAGACTAATTTCCTCCCGGTAGGACGACGATTATAATACGGTCCTATTCTAAACCTGGCCAGACTCTCAGAATATACATTTTCCGATTCGACATGCGATGACTTTTTGCATCCAAGACTCGGTCATACATGGAAGCCGAGTACCCCAAATTCGGTAGACCTTCACGAAAGAGGCGGAAAAGAGCACAAGCATCATAACAAGCGGTACGCTACATGCAATGACACCACCTCGCAAGTATACAACATTTGACGGCCGGGTCGATCAACGCATAAGCGTTCGCCTCCCAACAACATCGTCATATGCCCACTAACACATGCAATTAAACAGTAAGGATACACTCCCCGTTCCGACATTCCAGCCTTACGAACGAAGAGGTAGCCAAGGGAATGAGAGTACAAAGCACATATCAAATAGTGCTCAAACCGTAACATGTGTAAAACCGACTCAAAGTGGGACATATCCAAAAACCGTCACAAAACATGTGATATAATCGAATGGAATATCATATATTCAAAACATTAATATTTAAAGACATTACGTAAATTTATACGATAAACGAACCATCGAAACTATTATAAATGAAAAAAATAAGTAAGAAATACAAATGGAAAGTCAGCGTGTGCCAGCCGGTCAAGGGGACCGGCTGCCGGCTACCCGGCTGGCACCCATAGTAACAATTGAAAACCAACCAAAATGCAGCGTGTCCCAGCTGGTCAAAGGGACCGGCTGCCGGCTACCCGGCTGGGACCAAAGTCATATGAGAAAATGAAGTAGAAGTGAGGTGTGTCTCAGCCGGTCGGTTGACCGGCTGCCGGTCGGCCGGCTGAGACATAAGGCATTAGTAAATTTTTACGTAACAACAATTAATATCCAGCCACTGCCCAGCCGGTCAGCTGACCGGCTGCCGCTCGGCCGGCTGGGGTCTATTATGCTCGAAAACAACACTTTCACCAAGGCTTATCATACAACAAAAATCATTTAACATCACAATTCATCTATTCTCATTATCGATTATCAACTAACAATAACTATCATCAACAACACAATTCCTATGATTACTACTCCTATTCTAAATACGATTACTAACATAGAAAACACATTAAAACACGTAAAGAGATCGAGTAACCCTTCACCGTTACCTTTTCGCGTCTTCAATCCTCGTCGAGGTCCTCTTTTATCAAGTAGTTGTCCTGGTCGAGGTCTTGGAGGTCACCACCTATAATTAGATAATAAAAGATGAATATAATTCACCTTTGAGAAAGACGGATAAATTGAAAAGCGAGAAAGACGGTAACTTAATTACCAATTAAGATAGAGGACGATGAGAGGGAAAGAATAAGACGAACTTTAGTGAATTTGAGCTAGAAACGAAGGAGTAGAGTCGATATTAAGCTTGAGCAAGTATGGAGGTTAGGGTTTTGGTGGTTACATGGTGAGGAAGAAGAGTAAGATGAATGAGGGTGAGTTAGGGTTAAGGGGAAGCATAAGGAGTAAGTGGAAATTTTCATGGAAAAAGCCCATAACGTCTTAAGACGTAACTTACTCGAAATCTCGCGTAAAGTTCGGAAACGAACTCGGTAATTCTAAATTAGACACGGGAAATTTAATTCTAAACTAAAACTAAATTTCGCTGAAAAGTATCTGTATAATATTTTTACTATAAAAATAGGGTACATTTGCGGGTGTTACAATACTCAACTGCTTTACGACAAATTGCGTCAATACGGGTTGTTTACAAATATGTTGCTCAGTGTTGTACAAGCAAAATAAATGGTGGTCTGAAGAGTTGCATGTTATTTGGATTAGTATTCTAGCTTCGAGAACGGTCGAAGGCACCTCCCTATTTTATAAGTTAGTTGTGTATGGTCAAAATCTCTATGATATAAAGTTTGATGTATTACGAAGGTAACTAAGGGAGAAAACAGCATATGTTATATGGCAAACTGTGAGAATGGTCATGTGATATTGTAAGGTAAGTATAACACAGATCTCAATAAATGCCGATGGTAAATAAAGTGTAGGTATATACTTGTTGGTGAAGGGATGTTGATAAGATATGTCGCACACATAATCAAAGATAAATTTCCCTTGACACAAATTAATGTAGTATGAGGGGTCGAACACAAGGAAACGGAAATTGCGATATGAAATGCTATGAATAGACTACTATCAAGGTCGTTTTAATGATTGTTTTGGTTTAATGATTTAGCTAAAATGTTGTAAAATATATAATTAAAAGAGTCTAGGAAAGTTGGGTCACCATGCAATTATTTTATACTCATGTAAAACTTGGAATTAATCATATTGTTAATTGTTTAGGCTAAAGACACCCATCTCTCGATATTAGTGTTAACCTTAGGTCGGATCCTGGAGAACTTTCGTTATGACTAGGTCGTCCTACTACACATGCTTAGTCTAATCTGATCTCGTGCCTCTCGACTTTTAGAATGAATTAACAAACTTATTCAATAAATATGGCCACTAAAAAAAGATTAATAACGATGATATACAAACATATGAAAGAAACAATTTAGATAATTATATCAACCTATTTTATATAAATTAGTCATGCATGGCTCCCCTAATCCCTAGATAAAGGAAACTACTTACTCATATTTAGAATAAAACTAATGTTGGTGTATAAAACGGTAAATGTGGTCAACATGATTAAATGAAATAACAAAACTTATAAAAGTGCTAAATGATGACTAAAACTAGTGAAATGTAAATGCTAAACTAATAAAACAATGATAATGATAATAAAGTGATAATAAAAATACAATAATGAAACGAACAAGGATCGAAATTACCGCAACAAAAAAGGACTTGGAACTTGAACAAGAATACTAGAACCAAAAGATTAAAGAAAGATTGTATTGAATTGTAACCAAATGCTTGAACAAAATAATAACCAAATGTTTAACAATATTGAAACTAAATATGAAACTAAGAGAAATTTGTGTGCTTAAGCTAAGGAAAATGTATGGGAGAAAGATGTGTAAAGATGATGTAAAAGATGATCAAAAGTCTCGAAGTCTCTCTCCTTTATATAGGGGAGAGGACTTAAAACGTAAAATCCCAGATCACCTCGACCCCGATCGGGGTTTCACTAATCCGCGTATATAAACTTAATGACTCGATTAAATGCTTTAGGAATCCTATGATGCGTCTTTAAGCTCCTTAATTCTCCGGTTAATTACACAATTTGGCATCCCATGAGCATCCGAATAGCATCCCCATGTTGAGTTGTGTGGACTTCTTAAGATGGGCTTTATTTTGGTTTCTCATTTGTACATCAACCCATTTCACAAATCTTCATGCTTGGGCTACTCATTTCCCATAATGTCCTTCCATGGTCCATCTTGCTTCCATTAGCTTAGTGAACTTTAGTGCTTGCTAATGTGCTAGGAAAAAGCCTCTAAATGCTTAGATTCCTACAAAATGTAGAAAATACGAGCAATACACCTCGAACACGTAATTAGCTCACAAATATACTAAATAAAGTATAATAATCATGTAAAATTGAGCTAAATTAGGGAGTAAAATCATATAAAAAGTAGACATATCTAACTCCCCCGAGCTAAACCCTTGCTTGTTCCTAAGAAAGAAATCATATGACTAAGACAAGAAGGAAAGCAACCAAATCCCAACAATTGCACTATACAATTTTAAACTAGCAAGCATAATGACTCAAATCCCGAAACAACATGGGCATAAGGATAATGCAATAAACATGGATGAGATTTACATGGCGGCGTAGCATGAAAGACTTCAAATGAATTTTTCGGCTCTTGCATGATCTTTTGACTTATGGACTCTCACGATTCACTCAAACTAGTTTAAATGTGAAAGGATTTTTATGAGTAGCACTCACTTATCCTCGACTCATGAGAGTGTGCCCGCAATCTAATATGGTAAGAATTTCAAAACTACAAGCAAAAACATTCAAATGCAAGCATGAAAAGGAAGTCATGGGTAAGAAGAAAGTTAATATTAAGATATGGGTAAGAAAGGGAACAAATGATTTATGGTATGTGGAGCTAAGTCAAGCTAGCAACAACCATATGTAAGGATGCTCAATCCCAAAACTATCCAAAATTTCCAATACAGTTCTCAAGATAAATCTCCAAAATATATGAATAAGACATGAGAGCTTCTTATATCATCTTCTTCTTTTTTCAACATACAAAACATGCTTCTCTTTTTTCATTTCATGCTTTTTTTTTTCTTTTCCTCGTCTTTTTTCATTTCCATCATTTTTTTCAGTTTTTTTCCTTTCTTTTTCATGTCAAAGCATTATGACCAAGCTCACAATGATACTTCAAAATAGAACAAATCCTAAATGAACACCCAAACACAATTAATCAAAACTACTAGCTTAACAAGGTAGGCAATTTTTGTATGTAGCTAAGGATAAATTTTTGTAAAGGGGTTCGAAAAGGCAAATTTAATCATGTGAATGGCTCCAAAATTTTAACAAACGAATGCATGCTTATAAAGAAATGAAATCAAAACCGTACTTGTGCGTTTTTGATGTAGCACATACCATAAGGAGATGTACACTCACCTAAGAGAAACCGGATATGGCTGCACCGGTCTAAGGAGGCTCTACCTTACCAATTGTGTCTTGCCAAAAGTCAAGATCAAGCCTATTCGGTTCAATTTCCATCTTCCACCGACTATGTCAAGACATCCCCATGAATGCAGTTATCCAATCAAATAATAGATAATCATTAGCTATTAAGCTAAAATTGGGACATACAAAGGGGCACAACTATGTAAACGATGACCAAAGTGATAATGAAAATACAATAATGAAACGAACAAGGATCGAAATTACCGCAACAAAAAAGGACTTGGAACTTGAACAAGAATACTAGAATCAAAAAAATTAAAGAAAGATTGTATTGAATTATAACCAAATGCTTGAACAAAGTAATAACCAATTGTTTAACAATATTGAAACTAAATATGAATCTAAGAGACATTTGTGTGCTTAAGCTAAGTAAAATGTATGGGAGAAAGATGTGTAAAGATGATGTAAAAGATTATCTCATGTGTTGAAGTCCCTCTACTTTATATAGAGGAGAGGACTTGAAACGTAAAATCCCAGATCACCTCGACCCCGATCAGGGACGGCCACCCCGATCGGTGTTTCACTAATCCGGGTATATTTACTTAATTACTCGATTAAATGCTTAAGGAATCCCTATGATGCGTCTTTAAGCTCCTTAATTCTCCGGTTAATTACACAATTTGGCATCCCTTGAGCATCCAAAGAGCATCCCTATGTTGAGTAGTGTGGACTTCTTAAGTTAGGCTTTATTTTGGTTTCTTATTTGTACATCAACCCATTTCACAAATCTTCATGCTTGGGCTTGTCATTTCCCATAATGTCCTTCCATGGTCCATCTTGCTTCTATTAGCTTAGTGAACTTTAGTGCTTGCTAATGTGCTAGGAAAAAGCCTCTAATTGCTTAGAATCCTACAAAATGTAGCAAATACGAGCAATACACCTCGAACATGTAATTAGCTCACAAATATACTAAATAAAGTATAATGATCATGTAAAATTGAGCTAAATTAGGGAGTAAAATCATATAAAAACTAGACATATCATATATCAATGGGATAGTATTACGTCATGAGTGTGATGGAAATGGTTTGTATTATTTCAAGTATCTTTGGGAAACTTCGAGGACCAAGTTTGGTATAAAGGGAGGATGAGACATTAACATTTCCACTTTCGTATTACCTTCTGAGGTCATCTTGTAGGCTCCGTTTGGGGGAGTTTAAACTTTCAGGACGAAGTTTGTTCTCAGAAGGGTAGATTGTAATAACCGTCATTTATATAATATGTTTTAAAAGCGTGTTGGTGAATATGAATGGTTTGGTCAGCTTAAGATTGGATTGGAGACCCATCTAGGTCGACATGGGGGATTTCTCGGTCAAAACATACATGTCTTGGTCGAGATAATCCTTGTCTCAAGCGAGATGAGTCTTGGTAGCTAGATCACGTGTTTCCTAAATTATGAAACATAATTTAATATTTATTCCTTTTAGGAAATAATACTCTTAAATCGACTAAACTACTCTAACCCTAAATAAACCCTCCCCTTACCTTGTTTGGACTTCCTGATTATTCACAATTCAAATCCTAAAACCTTAATAAGAGAAAGGAGGATTTGAGCTGGAGATCTAGGAAGATTAGCTCATCAATTCCTTTGATCCTGGGGTGCTAAGATCTAATCACTTTTATTATACTACTAGTTTATAAGTCGTGCAAAGTTGCACGGGTATGTTTATATTATAAAATTTCATTAAACAATTCATCATATATTCAGATGCTTCGTTTAGAATTCGTACAAAGTTATTAAAACACAAATTGTTGTATTCATTTTGATACATGTTAGATGTATTTTAAGCAAACATGTAATTGGCTTAACATAAAGTTTTAGAAGAGATGGTCTCTCAAAAATTATTGAGATATCATTTCTCCAAAGACTTTGTGTTAAGGAGTGGGTCTCCTGAAAGACGATCTCTCAATATATTTATTACCAAGTATAAATATAATTTGAAATAAACATGGTACCAAAGGTCATAAAACGGTTACATATAACATAAAATGGTGATACTAATATAAGTGATTAATACCCATGTCGCGGTCGTTATAGATTTTTGGGTGTATTAGCAATAGTTATCATTTTTTTATTTTATAATATTGTCTTGTACAGTGCTAATATGAAAATGGTATATTTGTGGTCAAATATCATTATTTAAACGCTTTCTCTAATATTTTTTGGTCTATGTCAATTGACAGCTAATGAGTGTGACGGAGGGAGTAGTATTTTTTACTAATCCCCTCATATTTTTGACAGTTGGCACAATAATTTTAAAATGTCTTATAAAGAATATCTTACCCCTGTTTATCCTCGTCAACCTATATATTTAGGGTAATGTGGTAAAGATGATACGAAGGAGGCGATAAAAAGGAAAGAAAGACAAACGGGTAACTAATTAAAGAATGGTAAAAAAACGTGGGGTGATAAAAAGAAAATGGAGGAAATATATTTTAGAGTTTGTAATAATGGCGCAATATGTACACGTGAAATTGTGAGTAGTAGCTAAATAGCTAATATGTACTTCGTACAATAGAGTAATCACTAATGAAAAATTCTTGTATCCACCATAAAAACTGTATTTCTTACATCTAAGTCTTTATTATATTTTGTTTTTAACCTAGTCTGTAGACAATAGTCGCATTAGGAGATCAAAATACTCATAGAAAATTATCCATATGTAGAAAGATAAACAAATGAATGATATCTTAAAAAAACTAAGAAACAACTGGCCAAGACGAAGAGAATATTTAAGTTAATTAACCTGTGCATCGTACGGCCTTTCAGGAAGACCTTACTTAACAATTTGTGATATTTTAGTTACCAAAAACCATAGTAGAAAGAACACAAATTATCATTTAAGATGGGTCGAATCGTCTTAAGCTTAAGACGGGTCAAACCCCCTCACAAAGGGCAAGTGGGAGTGCAAGTGGGCGGCAAATGGAGCCTCTAGTTATCCCCCACTTGCTCTTTATAAGAGGAGGTTGACCCGTCTTAAATCTAAGACAGGTCAACCCGTCCTAAAGGAGATTTTATGTAGAAAGAATGAGCTAGGACGTTCAATTACTACATTTGTAGAAAGAATGAGTTGGGACATGCAAGTGAAATTTGGATCCTCTCCATTTTCTATATCTTTTTTCTTTCATTTACCTTTTCTTATTCAATTTTAATTTACAACCATCCGATCTATGCCGAATTAAGTCCGAACAATTGAAAGAAACTTGTCTTCTTTATTGTGTTAGTCCCAAAGTAAATCCCACAAACCTCATCAGTCATCAAGTCATCATCATACACCACATATCCTCACCTCCTTCATGATTTTCCCAAATTAAAATAATTCATCATCTCATAACTCTCTTTTCATTAATCCAATGATGTTTATTCTACAACAAAAAACGTCACCTTTATAGAAGATATTGAAGGTATTGTCTCTAGTGGAGTAAGGATTGTAATGGAGAGAAGTAAGGTTCACCATTTATGTAAATATGTTATATGTGCCTTTTTTGTGTTTAGATAGTATCAATTGTTAAGGAGATTATAATGCATGTTTTTTGTTTCTGTGTTTGCACGATTTATATAGCACTATAGCAATATCAGATGACTATAGAGTAAATATTTTTTTTCAGCCATTATTGTCTCAATTGATGGTAAAAATATAACCATTGCAGTTTTGCACTGCATTTCAAGATTAATTAAGGAAAAATAGATTCATTGCATATCATTTCCACAATCAGTAGAATATTGAATTTATAATCTGAATTCTGAATGATTTGGTTATATTTCTTTCTTTGAATATTGAAGAGTATGGTCACAAAATATATGATACAAATTTCTTAAATATTGTTGATATATATGTATTCAGTAGTCCTTTTTCCTATGAATAATTTATTTTATAAAGGATTTTCTCCTGTATTAATGGATCTTTCTAATTTTAGTTTATGACTTTATGGTATCTAAGTATATTGAAAGATTATCAAAAGATTGGAATATGTGAAGGATTTTCTTAGATAAGATCTCCAGAGATTTGTTAAGATAATGGAAAAGGAAATCAGCTGAAATGATGTTATGCGTGTAAAATGAAAATGGGCTATGATGCCCAAACTGAGGATAGTTAGGCAAGAAAACAACATTTGAGGTTGATTGTGCATAAGCCACGTGGACAGTGGTTCCTCTATTATACTTTTATATAGATAATCTTGAACTGGTATTATGTTTAGATCAGCTTATGCCTACATTAATGAATTTTAATCTTTAGAAACCAATCTAGAAAGATGATGAATTAAAATTTTTACTAGTTAGTGATTCGATTCATTATTATATGCTTATAGGCAGCGGTTTCGTAGAAGAAAGGTTTTATATCTTGTGGTTTCTTGTGTGTAAGGAATTGCGAAAAGGTAGGGTTTCGTCCTAATCAACTTATGCCTGGAAAAGACCTGTCTCGGGCGAGACAAGGCCATATCGGGTAAGACAGAGGCGTCTCGGCCGAGACAAGCCTTGTCTCGAGCAAGATAGGTCAATTGTTGTTGTTGTTTTTTATCGTGCTGGTTTATTTATGATAATTAAAGATGTGTATGGCCTGTACTGATTGGTGTGAAGGTTGTATGCATGTTGATATGAGTTTACTAATCGATACGATGGTCATGTGAAAGTTTGATATGAGCTTAGTTGTGATTAATGATGATTGTGTTATTGAGATGTCGATCTGTGGTTCGAGGAGGTCGTCAGGAGTTTAGAGTTATACTTAACTTGAGATGGCGAACTACGAATCGAGGAGGTCGTTAGGAGTTCAGAGCTTATATTTAAGTATTGTTATTGTGCTGCTAACATGCGGGTTGAGGAGGTCGTCAGGGGATCCAAGTAATATGAGCTATCACAAAGTATTTTTGTTATTTATGACTTTGGTTGGTATTTTCATGATGTTCATCTTATTGCATAATATGTTACCCTACTCAACCTTTGGTTGACCGTGGGTGCTTTATTATTCTTATTTGTAAACTTTTGTGTTGATCCTTTTGGTAATTTTCAACCATTTGGTGAGCAGTTAGTCGAACAGGTTTGAAATTAGTGTGATGTGCCTTGGCTGTGGAGGGGAAAGTGGGACGTAACAGATGAGACAATTAGAAGAGTCATCACCATTAGATTTATAATACAGTATTTTAAATAAAGTCTTCCTCTTATGTAATCAGTTAAACAGTATTTGAAATTTGATTGTAAGACGGTATTTATTTACAAAGTTTGGTTTGAGACATTTAAGTTAAAGTACTCCTATTGTTCACGTTAATATTATTACCTCATGAAAATGAGATGCTAACAACCTTAGTTAACCAGGAATGTCTTGGTAAAGGTTGTTGGTTAAATGGGGATGTTACATCAAGCTTGTACTACCAAGCTTTCGGGTGTTCTCCTAAAGATTGGGCAAAAATGCTAATCAACATCTACACGGGTAACCCTTTCAGTGTGAGGTACTCTTGATAAGCTCGAATGTGTTGGATGGGATCTTTCATCCCTTTGAACTTTGGGAAGTCAGTGAGAGAGAATTCTCATGGTGGATGATCTCACCCTTTGACGGTAGGATCTGTCCCTCGAGCATTTTGAACCTCTATTCAAGGTTCGATAGAGGTAGAGTTGCGAGAATGTCTCCGTTCATGTTTGGCATCTAGGGTACCCAAACGGACGATTACTTGTACAATATGGTCCAAGAGCTTAGAAACTGAAGCTTCCATTGATTTCTTGCGGGTGTGCGGAGGCCTTTCTACAAAAGGATCCCTAGCCAATCAAATAAAGAGCCCTTGCACACTTTGGACTAGATTCAAAAGAGATAATAGGACAATCTTAGCTTCTCAACAATACTTGACCCTTATACCTTAGGCCCATGAAGGCGTATTTATGACTCGTCATTTGGCGAAAAATCAACCCTGGTCGGGTCTTGGACCCAAGACAAACCTAGACTCAATGTGGATTTGGTATGACTAACCCGTGTATGGATCACTCAATCCAATAGGTAAACTTGAATACCCTAAGCGATGTAGGTATGGTGCTTTGTGTTTTGAAAAAAGACGACATCTAATCTAGACATGACTTGGATCTATACTTGGATAGAGGTGGCCTAACTGGGTTGCGCTACACGTCTTTAGGACGGTTTATAGTGGCCGTGTGACTTGTAGACACGACTCAAACGAGAAAAGTTCTATGCTCGGGTTTAGATTAAAAGTTAAAAACCAATTTGAATCATTTTGAAAATTATGATTGAATGTAAATCGAGTTTCTAAATGGGCAGCATGCCAACTAGAAAAGGGTTTTTTTTATCGAAAATTCAAGGCTAAATTGGGCAGCATTATGTGTTTTTTAAAACAAAGCATTTTGAAAGTGGGTAGTTTGAAAAGCTTGATTTGTAAAATGACACGGGAAGTTTTTCAAAAACCATGTAGCACCTTAGCATTTGCATATTGGGGATGTAGGCACCTAGACTCTTCTAAGTCTCGGTAAGTCCTTTAATAGAAGGTTTATGCCCTCCAACCAAACTAGCTCGAGTAGAAAGGATCACGCTAGGTAGAGTACATAAAGCAATCCAAGTCAAACACGACCATATGAGGAATGAGTCGATGTAAATAGAGTTCCTAAACCATGGCATAATGGGACATCACCCTCTATCCATCACAAAGACGGGAAAGGCGGCCCCAAAAAAGTCCTTAAGGGTTTATGCATGAATTATAATTTATTTCTTTCGTGCACTTTCTTTTCAAGTCTCCCCTCGAGGAAACAGCTCCTAGAAACAATGTGTAGAGTCATCTGTCCCCAGCAGAGTCGCCAAATCGTGGACACCCCCCCTCCCCTTCCCCCGCGTGGTCCAAATGCCGCAGGGATCCGACATAAGGCTCTGCTCGACCCAGAGGATTTGACCTGAATTGAATAAAGGCCTAGATGGAGTCACTACCAAATTTTGTGGGAACTTGGGACCATTCAAGGCAACTCTACACCTTTCATCGAAAGCAAAGTACAAATAAACTACGAGTGATTAAAGCTTAATTAAAGACTTGTCTCCCTAAATAACTCGAATTGAATGACTCTCGCTACCCATGGATTCGGACATCCACAAACCATAGATTTTGAGTAAGAAATGAAGTTACGTGTTGGGAAGTCCTTAGCATTAAGACAACCAACCCCGCCCATTTCATAACGGCCTCTACTAAGTCAAGTGCTAAATTTCACACATATGCGTAGCTACTCGATTGCAATGTAATGCAACGATTGTTTTAAAAGATATACCCTAAGTATGTGAGGTTTGTTTATATGTGATTTAATGCATGAATGCTAGTTTTTCGAAGTTGTTTTTCCATTTTAATTGATTAAGTTGCCGAAATTTACGTAGAATTCACATAAATTACATGCAGTATATAGCAAATAATCTACTCAAACATTTACATGTGATATATCGGTAGCCCAAACTAGCGCGAAATGAGTGCCTGAATATGACAAAATGCGAAAAAATGTACGAAAGTGTAAAAATATGGCCAACAGTGGGGAGGGTTACCCCGTAAAAAAATAAATGAAAAGAAATATATAAGTTTAGAAGAAATGGAAATGAGATGATTTCCCTAAAAAAGAAAAGAAAAGAAAATGAATAAGTGTGCGTAATTGGCCAACACTTCGATATATCATTTGGAAAGCCGAACCCGGCAAGGATTAGGAAATCCAAAAAATTTAGTAACTCGGTATATTTGATGACTCCATATCCTATAGGAATAGGAAATCACAGACGAACACGAAGTAGGAAAGTGCAAGAGAAGGAAATCCTGAGAAAGAGCTTGAGGAAGAGGCACAGCAAGAGCTGTGACTCTTTGAAAGGGAGCAGCTATTGCTGCGTCATTTCCTGGGCTGATCAGACTCCGGTTAAAATTAGGAAAAGACAAATAGTATATATAGCGAGCTCGGTTGAATATTTTATTCATAAAATTCCTCCAATAATCCGTCTATCACATAAAAAAATTCTAACTCAAAAATCTTTCTATATAATGGATGCCTTTGAAAACCATCTCAAGGAATGGGCAAATGAGTTCACTCATGTTGGGAAACATGACATGGGTGCCTACAATATACGGACAATCTTGAGTTTAAAAGTGGTGAAAGTAGTAAGGCCCTTCCTAGATGCTTGCATTGAGTACTAGGACTCAGATTTAAATGTATTTGCCTTTCCAGGAAGCGATATTTGTCCTTTCCCGGAAGAAATAGCCGCCATTGGGGGATGGGACCCAGACGATGCTCCATTTATACCCCTTAACTCCCAAGGGTATAAGAATAAATTCAAGGACCTCCTTGGATTGACTAAAGCTGGGGTAGACCACTATATTACCTCAAAAGGCGCCCGTATGCATGACTTGCTTTATGGAGCGATTTCATAAATAGGGAAGACCATTCTTTATTGTATGTTGCGAGGCGCAGGACCTTTGGGTTTTGCCTTCTGCATGGTTATATCTTCCAAGGGCATATTGACAAGGAGATGAGGGGAGACCCTCTTTTCTTGAGTTTGGTGGAACAAATGGAGCTGCGTAAGAGCCAAGCTTGCCTTTGTTTAGGAGAGATTTCCCTTGGCCTTGATAACATAAAGGCTAATCGAGAGCTTCCATATCTGAGGAGTCATATCCTCTTGCAAGTAAGAACCCTTCCTTTCTTTCCCTTCCTCTCTTTTTTTTCTACTTTCTCGTCTTTTTCATTTTTTTCTTTATTCGTCTTTCTCTTTTTTTTTCTTTTCTTTTTTCTTTTTTGTTTTTTTTTTACATTCTTTCTTGCCCCCAAATATGGTTGATGGAGCGTGTGGGAAATATCGGTATATTTCATACATGAAACTTAAGGATTATAACGAAATTATAATATATGAAATACGAGTCATAAACGAAAAGCATGAAGATTAGAATCAACCTTTTGGTCCTAGCAATATGGCCTAATAACAAATATCGAAATCGATATTCTCCTAATTGTTGCACCCAAGATGCTCTGAGATATGCCTTTTCTAGTGCTATAAAAAACAAAAATTACTGATGATTTTTTGTGTCAAGTGTTTTTTATTTAATAATGAATCATGTAGAGAAGAAGAGTTTATATAAGTCTCTCCAACTCCTCTTTTGGCCGTGCAAGTAGAGGTCTAGTATAGGGAGGAGTCTCCCTCTTTTTCTTCTACTTGTTTTAGGAAGTATAGTCAAGATAGGAGTCTTGCTTCTTTTATTTATTTAATGTATAATATGTGTATGTATTATTATAATATATACGTCAATTATAAACATCGTATATTTATAATTTGCTAATTAAATATAACAGTTTATATTTAAATACGAATTAACATTTAATTCGTTTAAGCTTACATTATTTAATCGTATTAAATAATTACATTATATACATTAATTAGATATAACAATTTATACTCAATTACGAATTAACATTTAATTTGTCTCAGCCAGTATTATTTAATCGTATTAAATAATCGTATCATCATTACATTGACTAACCTTTTAGTCATATACATCGACTAACCTTTTAGTCATATAAGGCATCAATATGATCATATTTTTCATATAATCATATCTCTCAAACACATCCTTTAGGTGTGACTTTTAGGGACTAGTTGATCACCGCCATTAAAATGACAATAACGTCAAACTTCTAGCAAGCCAACCGTTATCGATAAACGTTAATCAACTAATAAGAATACTAAGTATACCCTGTGAACCTGTAAGAGATTTATACACGTTATCACACTAACTGTGGAGGACACTAGCTCCACCAATCTCCCACTTGTCCTCACAAGTGTATGTGCGATAACCGATTCTCATATCCAAAATTCTCCCACTCAATGTAAAACAATTTGCAAAGTCCGTATTCAAAAAGGTCGTATTTTACAAGTGATCAATATCAAGAGTGGTTTTCCCGACTAGAGAGTATCTTAACTGATAAACGAATCATTATTCGAGCATGGCCATGCATTTCAGTTACAACTCCTCGAGTGGCCCTGAGAAATAACATAACCTGATAAAGATTGGATATTTTCTTCAACTCGAATCCTGCAGATATAAGCACAGTATGAAATGACCCAGTAAAAATCTTTTTAGCCTCCTATTACGGTCGACCATGAGAAAGAAACTAAAGTCACCCAAAAAACTGCCTTAATCTCAAGAGACAGTCGATAGTCAAAAGAATCGACTCTAGGAACACTATGGACGTCCAATCCACGACCTGACACTGAATGTTTTTACACATTTAGGACTCCATAACGTTGTCACGATGTCCTATGAGGTATCTTTATAACTCGTATCTGTGATCGATCAGTCAACCGTTTGACGTATGGCTCGTTGAACCCACCATCAATCAACTTCACAATATAATTGCCAGAGTTATCAGCTCATGTGGCGATTACGGACCAAAACAAATACTCCCTCCTAGTCACTCATTTCTTCCCCTTTCCCATTTACACAAAAATTAAGGAAATGAATTTGGACCACACAAAACACACTACCCCACAGACAAATGAATTTAGACCACACAAAACACACAACCCCACATCCAAAAAGGGAAAGAGGGAAGAAAACCCGACTTACCCAATAAGGAAAGATGGAAGAAATGACCGACTAGGAGGGAGTATAATGTAATTCAGTTCACTTTGTGGCGTTCAATGATGTCGTACAATCCACATGAAAAACAAAATGTGAAACAATACGATGATGTTATAAATAGTATATGAAAAAGAGACAGTTATCTAATCCATATATACAGCTACTACAACTCAGGAACACGTTTAATTCCCATGGAAATAATGTGCCCTTCATGCTTATAATATTTTAACGGTGTAGTGAGAGGATCCGCGATGTTGTCATCCGAAGCAATCTTGTCTATCACTATCTTCTTTTGCTCCACGTAATCTCGGATCATGTGAGCCTTCCGAAGTACATGTCTAGACTTGTTACTAGACTTAGGCTCCTTAGCTTGGAAGATGGCACCTCTATTATCACAATAGATGGTGATTGGGTCATTCGAACTAGGAACTACGGTTAGTCCTTGTAAGAATTGACGCATCCATATAGCTTCCTTTGCAGCTTCCGAAGCGGCCTAGTACTCGGACTCAGTTGTAGAATCTGCTATAACATTTTGTTTGGAACTTTTCCAACAGACCGCAGCGCCATTAAGAGTAAAGACGAATCCAGACTGAGATTTTGAGTCATCTCGATCCGTTTGGAAGCTAACATCTGCGTAACCGATTGCGCATAGCTTAGTATCTCCTCCATAAGTCAATACCCAATCCTTAGTCCTTCGTAAGTACTTAAGGATATTTTTAACAGCCATCCAGTGTGTTTCACCTGGATTGCCTTGGTACCGACTCGTCATACTCAATGCATATGCCACGTCTAGACGTGTGCATATCATGGCATACATGATCGATCCTATAGCTGATGCATAAGGAACACGACTCATGCGCTCGATCTCTTCCAATGTCTTGGGTGCCTGAGTTTTACTCAAATGCATCCCAGAAATCATTGGAAGGTACCCCTTCTTGGAGTTGGTCATGCTGAACCTTTCAAGAATCTTATCTATATAAGACTCCTGACTGAGTGATAACATCCGTCGTGATCTATCTCTATAGTTACGGATCCCCTATATGCGTTGTGCCACACCCTGATCTTTCATCTGGAAATGGTTCTTTAACCATTCTTTTACCGAAGATAAGAGAGGAATGTCATTCCAAATCAAGAGTATTTCATCGACATACAATATCAAGAAGACAATCTTACTCCCACTCGACTTGACATATAAGCATGGTTCCTTGACCGATCGAGTGAAACCATTCTTTTTTATCACCTGGTCGAAACAATGATTCCAACTCCGAGATGCTTGCTTAAGTCCATAAATGGAACGCTTAAGCCTTCAAAATTTCTTAGGATTTTTAGGATCAATGAAACCTTCGGGTTGTACCATGTACAATTCCTCCTCCAAATAACCGTTTAAGAAGGCGGTTTTCACATCCATCTGCCAAATTTCATAGTCATGAAAAGCGGCAATCGCTAAGATTATCTGAATGGAACGCAACATAACTACGGGTGCAAAGATTTCATCATAATGTAATCCTTGCACTTGAGTGAAACCTTTTGCCACTAGTCGGGCCTTATAGGTGTCTGGTTGTCCTTCTCTAGAATGCTTTATCTTATAAAGCCATTTGCACTGAAGAGGTCGTACCTTATCAGGCAAATCAACCAGATCCCATACGTCATTCTCATAAATGGAGTCCATATCAGGTTGCATGGCTTCAAGCCATAGCTTAGAGTCGGAACAGGTCATGGCACCTTTATAGGTAGCGGGTTCGTTACTCTCTAGGAGCAAGATGTCATCTCTATCATTCTTCTCGACCATACCAATGTATCTGTCTGGAGGAATGGAGACTTTACCCGACCTCCTAGGTTCTTGAGGAATATTAACCGTAGCAGAAGTTGAAGGAACATCTTCCTCCATTGGTTGCTCGATTGTTGGTTCTTGAATCTCCGACAGATCGAAGGTTCTATTACTTGACTTGTCCTTGAGAAACTCTTTCTCTAAGAACTTCGCACTAGCCGTAACAAAAACTTGATGTTCGGTAGGCGAAAAGAAGTAATGACCAAACATTGCTTTTGGATAACCAATAAAGTATGTCTTGACCGATCGCGGGCTGAGCTTATCCTCTTGTCTCCACTTGACAATAAGCCTCGCAGCCCCAAACCCGAATAAAGAACAAGTTAGGGACCGTTCCCTTCCATATCTCATATGGAGTCTTGTCTACAGCTTTAGACGGACTTCGGTTAAGTATTAGAGCAGCTGACAAAAGAGCAAAACCCCATAGTGAATCAGGTACTACCGTGTGACTCATCATGGATCGAACCATATCAAGTAATGTTCGATTTCTCCGTTCGGACACACCATTTAATTGAGGTGTTCCAGGTGGAGTTAACTTTAATACTATGCCACAGTCTTTAAGGTGTTGATCAAACTCATTTGAAAGATATTCGCCACCACGATCTGATCGAAGTGCTTTAACCTTTCTTCCCAGTTGGTTCTCAACCTTATTCTGGAATTCTTTGAACTTTTCAAAGGACTCACTTGTATGCTTCATTAAGTAGACATATCCGTATCTACTCAAATCATCCGTGAAAGTGATAAAATATCTATAGCCGTCTCTTGCGTTGATTGTCATAGGTCCACGTACATCAGTATGTATGAGTCCTAATAGGTCATTAGCACGCATTCCAATACCTTTGAAGGAAATTCGAGTCATTTTACCGATAAGACATGATTCACACGTGCCAAATGATTCGTAATCAAATGAGGAGATAGTCCCATTCTCAATGAGCTTCTTTACAGGTTTTTCATTTATGTGTCCCATACGACAGTGCCATAGATAAGTTTGATCTTTGTTGTAACAACCCGAAAAGTACCCAATTTGCTTAAGCAATAGCTTATGGATACTTTTCAGTAGAACTTAAGTTTTTAATATAGGAATTTTTGTTCCGAGTCGTATTTTGAAATTCCGCGTTCGTATTTGGAATTTTTGAGAGATTTCATGAAAAGACCGTTTTTGGTCATCTTTGACTTTTCTTGACTTTTAAACCGTCTTTGACTTTTCCTTGACTTTTTAAAGTCGTCATTGACTTTTTATTTATTTTTAAGTCGTCTTAAACTTTTCTGAACTTTTAAGCCATTTTGACTTTTCCCGACTTTTTAGTCGATTTTGACTTTCGTTGACTTTTCCCGACTCGTCTTGCGATTTTGAAGACCGAAATTTTATTTAAAAAAATTATATTTTTGATTTATTTTTATTTAGATTTATTAGATTTATCATAATTTAATATAATTATTTTGAATTTATTCGGAATTTAAAGAATAACTTTTACTGTTTTTAATCGAACGTCATTTAACTATTCCCGACGCATCGTAATGCGCGCAACAAAATCGAAACTCGACTTTGGCATGAGTCACCCGCGCGTGTCATCGCTTTCCACTCACCATTAGATATTTTATTTATTTTGATTAAAATAATCAAAATATCTAGATATTTAATTACTTTATCGATCCGTCAACGGAAATTACGCAAATCGAGCAAAAACAGACCCGATGATCACCTTACCCACACGGCTCACCCTCTCCTCTAATAGACTTTGATATTTTTATTTCTTTTGATTAATATATCATAATATCTAGATATTAGTTTACTTTATCGATCAGTTAACGAAAACTACGCAAAACGCTCGAAATCGGACCCGACAAGCTCAACATCACACGGCTCCCTTACCACTCTTAAGCCTTGATATTTTCATTATTTTTCACTACAATATCATAATATCTTTGATATTTAGTTTAAATTAACTTTATCGTTAATTATCTTTTATCGTTTACCGTAAAATAATTATTTAACGCAAGTCAATTACGGAACAACAATTTCAAAACTCAACACCTTTATTTGGCCTATATTACACGGCTCAACTCCACTTTCCACTCACCAACAACTTTTCACTTTACCACAAATCAAAATAAGATCAAAACATCACTTTCTTTAATCGTTCTTCGTGTTCTTCATCGTTCATCAATTGTTCTTCATCGTTCTTGAGCAAAACCTCCATAAATCCTTCATTTCTTAATTAAATCCTTCCTAATTTATATTTCTAGGATCTCCTCTTCGCTCCCCATCTTCTAGTACGGTTTATTTTCAATTCCGTCAAGATCGTTTTCAACATTTAATTATGGAAAATTAAGTTTAAGTTCTACTAATTGTTTTTCTTGTTATTTCTTATAGGGGAAGAGTTTGAAGACGAATTTGGAGACTCTTATATTTTGGGTGAAGACTAGTAGAAGGGTTTCTTAATTATTACTTCTTATTATTTTTTGTGCTAAGTGATTTTGCTAGCTAAGGTAACATTTCCGATTTACTCGACGAATTAATGTCACATAGGTTTTAGTTTATGTTCATGTTATGGTTATTTAGGATTTGAGTTAGTAATATAGCCTTTAGTTTTATTTATTTGGATTTTGGTTCATCTTTAATTTTTGGTTCATGTTTTTATGATTTATGGATTTTTAGTTAGTAATATGTTAAGTAGTGGTTATTATGTTGTTTTATGATTTTTGATGATTTTTATGTTGTATGGAATTTTTATGTTGTATTATTGTTCTTGATGATTTTTAAGTTGTAGTGAATTTTTATGTTGAATTATTGTTCTTGATGAATTTTTATGGTTTTTCATAAGTTATGATTTTTTTATGTTGTTTATGAAATTTTAACAAATTTATTGTTCTTGAAGAATTTTAATGATTTTTACTAAGTTATGATTTTTATGTTGTTTAGGAAATTTTAACAAGTTTGTTGTTCTTGATGAATTTTGATGATTTTTAACAAGTTATGATTTTTATGTTGTTTATGAAATTTTAACAAGTGTAGTGTTCTTGACAAATTTTTGATGATTTTCATAAGTTATGATTTTGTATGGATGTTTGTTAAAATGGTTGTTTGATGATTAAAACATGTTAGAAATTAATTGGGTGTTGGGTTGATGGTGAACCGTGGGGAAGGGGACTGAACCGGGTCCAAACCAGACCGGTCCAGGCCGGTTCAGACCCGGTCTGGGTTGGTCAAGGTGGGTCCGGGTTTTGGTCTTTGGGTTGTGTCGATGTTTGATTGATTGGTTGTTGTTTTGACGGGTTTTAAATATGTTAAAGCATGCGGGAAATATTAGGAAACGGTTTTTAGTAAAATCGAATCAAAGGCCAAAACAGCCCAATTCTGTCCGTGAGGCCCAAAACAGGCCCATGTGGGTCCGGCCCAATTCAGCCCGTGGGTCCCACCTTGGGACTCGTGTCGGTTTTTGAGTTATCGTCATTTTTATCGTGTTTTGTAATATTTAGCAAGTGGGAAATAATTAATAAGTAAAATATTTAATTAAAAAGGTTTTCATAAAATTATTATTTCTCACATGTTAGAAATTATAATACGAGATTAGTTTACGTTGAAATCATTATTAGTCAAACGGGTTTTTGGTTATGATTTAATAATTCACCGGTTAGAAGTTTTATTAAAATAACATGTAATGATTATGTTGATTGTATGTCTATGTGATAAAGACTCTGTTTCTAGCCGGTTTGATCCAACGGGTTTGGTCAAACTAAGATCTAGTCAGCCCCGATTTGACTGAGGACCCGTCGCGGGACTCGGGTCGGGGATTTGTCTTCAAGTAAAGTTGTATTTAATTACTGAATTAGCCTTAGTAGATATGAGGCGATATGATATTTGATTATTATTTATATGCAAATAGTCACATGATAGGATGTTTTCCGTGACTGTTTAATTATATGGTTGGTGTCGTGTTGACTAAGTACCCATAGAGAATTATGAGTATATGGCGTCTTGACCATGCTAATTCTAAATGAGTAGCTTGGACCACGACATTGATAGGTCCGTACTGTCTTTAACGAGTATATAGTTCACAGCTGGATAGCTTTTGTGTCTCGGCTTGGTGGGTTTATATCCAAGTCGGGGCATGGCTGCCTGATCCGTTTTGGGACTGGAGTCAGCTTAAGTACTAGCCATCTCTGCTTAGCGGGTCGCCTAGTAGAGTTTCTCATAGACGGTTATGTCATGGGACGGGGAACGGAATAGCTGTTGTCGCTAGGTCTGATCAGTCTAGGACTAGGATGTTTTCCTACCTTGTGGTATAGCCTCGAGGTACAGAAGTCGACTATTGACTGGACTAAGAACTTATGCCTGTTTGTAGAAGTATTTGTCTTTCATGTTTGTATGATTCTATGAGTTCTAGAAGGTGAGATGCAAGCCGGCTAGGATTGATAGAGTTTGGATTAACGTTTGTTAACTGATTCACATGATTACGTGTTGATTAGGGTTTGAGTGTATCAGGGCCATGTTACTTGGTAACCGCTGAGCCAGCATACCAGCTTCCCTACCTCGAGTTATATTTTATTATCGAATTCACATGATAGCTTTCATATGCTAGGATATATGTTAGTTAACTGTTTCATAACATGAAAAGCATATCATATATGTTAAGGTTTTGTATTTTATATATACATTGCTTTTATGTTTTCATGTTTCATTAAACTCGACATTTCGTGGCTGGGAGAACTCGGAGTTACTCCCCACCTGACTGTGGCTTCCGTGTTTATATTTAATGCGGTCGAACAGGTGGTGTTGCATATTTGGGGTACATGGACGAGCTAGCGAGTGAAGTTTTACCTTGGACCTATATTCGGTTCATAGTTTGTATATTATTGTACACACTTTTATTTCCGTATTTATACGGGAGATATGTCTCCCGTCTTGTAGATTTATTTGTATAATAGTATTTTCGTTTTGTAATGACCTTTTTATGTTATGACACCTTCGTATTGTATTCTCGTATTTCTTTTATGTATTAAATAATTTTTTTTCTTTCCGCAAATTTGAGGGTGTCACATTTGTCACCAACCTTTACTTTCTTATTATTCATGTGTAATATGTCTGTTGTTTGATCTAAGATATAAATGCCATTCATGGAAACTGCTTTGCCATAAACCATTTCTTTTAAAGAGAAAATACAGCTATTGTCTTTTATTGAAAATGAAAAACCGTCTATCAAGCACGGAAACAGAAATAATGTTCTTAGATAAACTGGGTACATAGTAACAATTATATAAATATAACTCAAATCCACTCGGGAGTTGGATTACATATGTTCCCATTGAGACTGCAACAACCTTTGCTCCATTCCCGACTCGCAGGTCCACATCACCCTTTGCGAGAGGTGTGATGTTTTTTAGGCCCTGCAAATGATTACACAGATGAGAACCACAACCATTATCAAGTACCCAAGTTCCGAAACTTGCGTGGTTAATCTCAATCATATGAATATAAGATGACATACCAACAGGAGTGACGCGGCCTGCTTTTATGTCGTCACGGTACACGGGCCAGTTCCTCCTCCAATGCCCAGTCTTGTGGCAATTGTGGCACTCAATGTCACTGTCCTTGATCTTTGCCTTGCCTTGTGAGCTACTAGTCTCACCAGGCCCACTCTTACCCTTTCTTAACTTCTTAAACTTTGGCTTCCCTACATTTAGGTCGCCATAAGCCTTGCCCTTACCTTTGTTCTTGTTGGAAATCATGAGAACATCTTGCTTCATGCTCCCACTCAATTTCATATCCTTCTCGGTCTGTACGAGAAGTGAGTGTAGCTCATGAAGACTTTTCTTCATGTCATTCATCTAGTAATTTGCCCTTAAAAGGGCAAAACCATCATGAAGTGAATGAAGCACATGGTCAATGACTATGCTCTCACTGATTTTGCAATCTAATGCCTCCAGTTTCTCGACATTCTCAATCAAATCAAGAATGTGTGGGCTAACCGGTTGGCCCTTCTGGAGTTTCGCGTCAAAGAAGCGACAGATATGCTCATAAGTAACGATTCTCGGTGCTTTTGAGAACTCGTTAGTGAGCGTGGTGAAAATCTTATTTGCACCTTGAGCAATGAAGCGTCTTTGCAAATTGGGTTCCATTGCAAAGATGAGTACGTTCTTTATCGCACTCGCTTCCAAAACGAAGTCATTAAAAGCAAATGACTCGTTAGCTCTTGCATTGGGGCCTGGGTTTGGCGGTATTGGCTCTGATAAGTGAATATTTGTATGATTTTAACCCCCAATTTAGCACAGTTTTGTATGTCATTTGTGCTTTGTTAAGCCATTTTATGAGCTAATATCGTCTTCTAGGCGAATTCCTATGTTCTAACCAGTTTTGTAGGGAAAGTGATGTTTCTACGCCTTTTTCTATATTCCCGGGCATTTGCCTAGAACCCCACGATTTGAGAAGCAAGCTTGACCAAGTCAAAGGCATTTCAAGAAGGTTCACTGATTCAAAAGAAAGAAGAAGCAAAGACGATTTCGCAGTTGTCGGAATATCGATCAGTTAGGCAAAGAAATCATAATTTTACATCAAACCTTATCAACAAACCCGACTCAAAAGGTCAATGGGGATAATGAAAGTCAAGTCATAAGCAAGGGGAGATGAAACGAAAGTCAATTGACCAAGATTGCAACTTACCCGATCGGGTAAGTGGTGTACCCGATCGGGTATCCCTGCTGATCCGAGCTTTTGCTTCAACTTCCTCCTTTTTGTCCTATGTGATGAATGCATGACCCCTCCCCCACGAAACCCTACTGCTATATAAGAAGCTTCAGCCATCACACTTGAACAACAACCCTCTTAGCACTTCTCTTCTTACACTTCTCTTTACAAAAATCCTAGATTAAGAGGAGAGAAACCTAGCCTCTCTTCTCTTGTCTAGAATATTTTCTTCTTCCTTTTGTCTTTAGTTTCTTAGTTTATTTTTGTCTTTTCTACATCAAATCCTTAGCCTAGATCAATAAAAATTCCATCCTTGTAATCTACTTTATTTGGTACAAGTATTGTAATTCGTGGATCGACTGTTCTATGCAAGGAATTTCTATTATTGTTGTCATTATCGTTGTTGATCGTCATCTAGGTATTCCTATTTTACCTTTTGTTTAAAGTCTTTATGTTTCTTATTTGATTGTTATTCTCTTTTCATGTTATCTTAGATTCATTTTAGTACCGTTATAATCGTCATATTCATTAGATCGTTAAATTAGCGTCGTTATTATCGCCATATAAAGAGTCTTAAAATATTGTCAAAACCAAATAAACATGTCTAACTTAGTTTTTATTATTAACAACATCTTAGATATAAACATCACCATGAGTGAGTAGTCGTTTTTCTAGGGTGTAGGGTAGCCATGTAAGTTAATTAAAAGATGATAATTGGATAAAAGAAATTATGCTTTTGAAACGTCGTGTCTATGCATGTTTGGACTATAATGATAGTTAACGATTCCTGATCAAAATCATTGACTAGAATGGAATTCTTTTCCAAGGTAGAAATACGTGAATTGAATTGGCAAAGCATGACATTGTAGATTAAGACCTAGTAAATTGCCTAAAAGCCTGCTAGACAATCTGATCTATGATTGTAATGAACACATCATTCTTACGAACTCACAATGAATTATTTGCACGTTCTAAATCCAATTTCATCAATATGTTAATCTACATGTGTGAACCTACTTCCCTAGATTCTTTTCATCATTGTTAATTCATCACTTGCTTTATTGTTTTCGTTTTGATTTGCTTTTATTTTGTTTTTATTTATGCTTTGTATTAGTTTAGAAATCAAAACCCCAAAACCCAGATACTCGTTAGATAAAACCCAATCGCAAGACATTTCACATTCTCTAGGAAACACCATCTCCCTAAGGATCGACCCCTACTTCCCTAATTACATTAATTTGTTATTAGCCTAGTCTGGGTAATTATCTTTGACCAGGGCTTGCGACAGGCCCGATCAGGCTCAGTCAAGTACTGGAGCTTGCCGTCAGCAATGGCTGCATTCCGTAATGCCGCCTCCCAGTCCGCAAAGTTGGACCCGTCATTCTTCAGTCGCGTGGACTGATTCATGTGGTCCATGAAAGTTTTAAGTCAGGACTCGCGTGCGAGTGTGGCACTTGGCATAGGTACATCATTATGGCCAGCCATTTGTTATAGCAGTATTATGAATATAAGACCAATTCTACACTGCAAAAAAAAAATATAACAATAAGCATACTCATCGATATGAATTAAGTCTATTGCAAAAACTCGTTTAATGCGAAGACTCAAGCATTTATACAATTGACCTCCCTCAAGAATTATATAAATGATCCCAAGACTCAATTATCTATAAATTGATAAGCCAACCTCTTGGCTAATTCTATCTTTAGAATTCTTGGTCGATAAAATTTTATCTTTAGTCCATCATAATCACGAGAATCTCTTGGGATTATAATGTTGAGGTAAAATAAGTCAACACACACTACTTACCCAACGTAGAAGGGGTCATATGGAGAGTAAGGTCTTATATGCCTACCGACGAAGAAGGGATTCATAGTAGTTTGGCCTATAAAGACTAGTCTCAATTTTAGGTTTTAGAGGAAGATCCCATCAACTTTATTTTAATTCATTTTAAGTGAACGAATATCTAGCATGCGAGAATGAATAAACTAAGATGATGGCTTAAAAATCGTGTGATATCTTAATGTCCATGATAACTAACATCGAAACTATATGAGTCAATTTTCATGCATTTTTAGTAGTAGGTGGTTTGGTTTAGGCGGAATATGATGCACTAACTATCATGTGTTGAAAAGCAACAAGAACGAAAAATACGTAAAATTACAAGGTTCTATTGTGGCCTATCTACCAAAATGAACAAAAATACAACTTTGAAATCCATCAATGATTGGACCCGAAAAGCTTGTCTTGATGTTCCATATTGGTCCATGTAGCGGGAGTGAGCAATCCGATCTCCATCTTTAGTCTTCTCAAATTACATTTAATAAATTACAAAATATAAACCTATTTATATTCTAATTTAAAAAACATAATTTCAAAGAAAAGAAAAGGAGATTCGAGATCTCAAAATTACATCAAGATCATGTTTCCATCATTACGAAAACATAATCAACTAAGGCCACACTAGGTAATACAACTTACAACCAATTGCAAAAATACGTAAATAAAACATTCAACAAATCATTCAACAAAATAAAATGCATTAACAATAAATTAGTCATTCAAGACATAATTCCTTAATTAAGTAGAGTAATTTATCCAAACCACCTAATCTAAAATGATCAAAATTATGTGACAATTCCTTAATTACTCACAATAATTCCAATCAACCATAATCCAATTTTAATTCATATTATCGTATAATATGAATTAATCCAACATTATTTTAAACCTTTTTAAAATAATTGGGTATCCAAAAGTACATTAATTTAGAAATCAAAACCCCAAAACCCAGATACTCGTTAGATAAAACCCAATCGCAAGACATTTCACATTCTATAGGAAACACCATCTCCCTGAGGATCGACCCCTACTTCCCTAATTACATTAATTTGTTATTAGCCTAGTCTGGGTAATTATCTTTGACCAGGGCTTGCGACAGGCCCGATCAAATTTTGGCGCCGTTGCCGGGGAACACGGTTTAGTTTCCTTTTCCTTGTGATTTTTATTGCAATTAGTTTTATCTAGTCTTTAGGAACCCAAATTCCTTCAGACCACTCTTTAATTTTCATCTTAACTTTTCAATCTTATGCCCTGATCTTCTAGACTAGGGACCCCTATCTCTTTAGACCCCGATCTAGAAAGGTCTCTGCGTAAGAGACAAAAGCTATTCAACGAAATCTCAAAAGCTTCTGGTGCTTCAAGTTTAGACCGTATTCGTGAGAATTACTCGGATATTTTATCTAATCTTGGAGGAGAAGAAGATCCATTCTCATCTCCATTCTCAAAAACCAATCAACTTTCAAACAACACTCCATCTTCATCTTCACAAAAGAAAATGGTTCGACTTTCAGACCATTCTAAACCAACTGCAAATACACTTCCAAGGGGTATTGCTACACCCCAAATCACAGCCCAAAACTTTGAAATCAAACCTGCCTTCATCAGTTTAATAGAAAGAAGTCAATTTGGTGGCAATGCCAAAGAAGATCCCAACCTTCATATTCAAAACTTCTGTGACTATTGCTCCACAATTAGACAAACTCGAGTATCCCAAGAGCATATTAGGGAAATGCTCTTTCCCTTCTCTTTAACAGGAAAGGCTAAACTTTGGATCAATAGCCTTAACCGAGTTGCCTTAGGAATAGCCAACTAGGATGGTCTAGCTCTTGCTTTCTATCAAAAGTACTTCCCACCAGAACGAACCGCACTCTTACGGAGTCAAATCACTGGATTCCGTCAGAGAGGCGATGAAAGCCTTTATGAGGCATGGGAAATGTACAAAGAATTACAGAGAGAATGCCCTCATCATGGACTTGATTCATGGTTCTTAGCTATCACCTTCTATAACGGTTGTTGTGGCGAATCGCGTCGTATCCTCGACTCCGCTAACAATGGTCGTTTCGATCAGATCGATGTAGAAATAGCTAGTGTAACTATCGAGTCAATGGCAATTCATGACTCTCAGTATAGTAACTCACGTGCTATGCCGCTCAAAACCAAGCAGGAAGATTCAAGCAAAGTAGCATTCCTAGAAGCCCAATTAGCCCTTCTGCAGCAACAAGTAGGAAGCTCTTCCTGTAACAACCCGAAAAGTACCCCATTTTTCTAGTAAAAATATTTACTAACACTTTTCAGTAGAACTTAAGTTTTTAAAATAGGAATTTTTGTTCGGAGTCTTATTTTGAAATTCCGCGTTCGTATTTGGAATTTTTGAGAGATTTCATGAAAAGACCGTTTTTAGTCATCTTTGACTTTTCTTGACTTTTTAAGTCGTCTTTGACTTTTCCTTGACTTTTAAAAGTCGTCATTTACTTTTTCTTGACTTTTAAGTCGTTATAAACTTTTCTTGACTTTTAAGTCATCTTCGACTTTTCTCGACTTTTCAGTCAACTTTGACTTCCGTTGACTTTTTCCCGACTCGTCTCATAAGTTTGAAGACCGAAATTTTATTAAAAAAATAATATTTTTGATTTATTTTTATTTAGATTTATTATGATTTATCATAATTTAATATAATTATTTTGAATTTATTTGGAATTTAAAGAATAACTTTTACGGTTTTTAACCGAACGTCATTTAACTATTCCCGACGCATCGTAAAGCGCGCAACAAAATCGAAACTCGACTGTGGCATGAGTCACGCGGCCATGTCATCGTTTTTCCACTCACGATTGGATATTTTAATTGATTCGATTAAAATAATACAAATATCTTAGATATTTGTTACTTTATCGATCCGTCAAC
>JAIUZE010012988.1:0-36001 GCA_022085475.1 Heliosperma pusillum
TTATAAACCGCTTCCGCAAATTTTCGTATCATAAGTGGTATCAGAGCTCTGATACCACTTATGATACGAAAATTACTCGAAGAGTAAGATTCATTAACTTGCAGCGGAAACAGACTATGTCACAGTCGGACAGACTGTTGATTCTCGTTGAAACTGGAACAAGTAACAGTGATAAGAACTGTGGTATGGAAACACACGGATGTAACAGTCTGGATGACTGTTGTAACGAACAGAAACTCACGAACACACAAGAACACGAACAAAGGATATTTGCTCAATCTAGACCTATAGATTGAACAATGGTGATTGATACTCAAGACCTATTGAATATCAATCGAGCTAAAGTTTGAAAACGCGTCAAACTATAACCAGATTTTGGAACGAAAACGCGTCGAACCGAATAACACAATTGCAAGGCAAAAGTTGAGTTTTTCTTATTGTGATTGAATTAATAAAAACTGAATACAAGACCCTCTATTTATATGTAAATATGACTGTCCTAAACTAGGATTTTCCTAAAATCGACTTTCCTAAAATTATTCTAATTGCCTTGCTCTTATTCTTTAGCGTAATTAGGAAACTAAAATAAACTAGTAATAAACTTTTATTCAGAAAATAAACTAATTTCCTAAACCCATAATGAGCTGGTTGTGTAATATTACACGGTTTTCACACACGACTTTCACAACTCATGCAACAGTCATGTGCACCGTGGCACTTAACACTACACGAGCTGGACCCGTGTTTGTTCCGAGATATATGTCTTGAGTAGCATGGGCTGCTTTGTCCATCTCCTTCACATCGAGCACAACCTCTTCTTCATTTTCATTTGAGCTTGATAATTTTGGATCATTCCCTCCCCCTTTAAAAGGAATTGTCCTCAATTCAGCAATCCCGTCATCATTGAGATAAGGAGATAAGTCCCCTATATTGAACGTAGCATGCACACCGTAATCCCCTGGAAGTTCCACTTTGTAAGCATTATCGTTTACCTTTGCCACGATCTTGTAAGGTCCTTCAGCCCTAGGCATAAGCTTGTTCTTACGCTTACTTGGAAATCGTTCCTTTCTCAAATGAACCCAAACCAAGTCTCCCGGTTCGAACAATCTCGGCTTCCTATGCTTGTTTGACTTCTTTTTATAAGCTTCATTCACGACCTTGATTCTTTCCCGTACTTGCTCATGTAGTTTAATCATTGATTTCAGTTTGGACTCCGCATCCTTATGCACCAACTCGTCTTTAGGTAAAGGAATAAGATCCAATGGCAAGTATGGATTCAAGCCGTATACCACCTCAAATGGGGAATGAGTAGTAGCAAAAGTAGGAGATCGATTGTAAGCGAACTCAGCATGGGAAAGTTTCAAATCCCAATCCTTTTGAGTCTTGCTTACCAATCCTCTCAATAATGTACCCAATATTCGATTAGTAACTTCCGTTTTACCATCGGTTTGAGGGTGATGTGATGTACTAAACAAAAGTTTAGTTCCAACCTTCCTCCATAATGTATTCCAGAAGTAACTTAGGAATTTGGAATCACGATCAGAGACAATCGTTTTTGGCACTCCATGTAAGCGAACTATTTCACGATAGTACAAATCAGCAATATTACTTGCATCATCCGTCTTATGACATGCCACGAAGTGTGCCATCTTTGAGAAACGATCCACAACGACCATAATAGCATCCTTACCTCGTTGAGTGCGAGGTAAAGCAACGATGAAATCCATAGACACATCCTCCCAAGGTCTACTCGGAATTGGCAATGGAGTATACTCTCCGGGTTTGAACGAGCTCTTGGCAAGGTGACAAGTAACACACTTGCTCACAATATTATGCACATCCCCTTGCATTCTAGGCCAATAAAAATGTTCCCTTAATACCTCTAAGGTCTTTTGAATTCCAAAGTGACCTGCCAAACCCCCTCCATGCGCCTCTCTAACCAACAATTCACGAATCGAATGTTTAGGTAAATAAAGACAATTACCTCGAAATAGAAACCCGTCTTGTAGTACGAAGTCTCTGAACGAACCAGCCTTGCAATTTGCGAAGATCTCGCCAAAATCACCATCATCTTCATAATAATCTTTCAAAGTTTCAAATCCAAGTAATCGAACCTCAAGAGTAGACAATAAAGTATAACGTCGAGACAAAGCATCTGCAACAATGTTACTTTTGCCATCCTTGTACTTAGACGAAAGATGAAATGATTGCAAGAACTCAACCCACTTTGCATGTCTCGGGTTTAACTTTAGTTGTCCATTAATATACTTCAATGATTCGTGATCCGAATGCAATATAAAGTGACTCGGACGAAGATAATGGCTCCAATGATCAAGAGCCCTTACAATAGCATAGAACTCCTTATCGTAAGTTGAATAGTTTAGTCTTGCACCTCCCAACTTTTCATAAAAGTAAGCAATGGGACGTTTTCCTTGTATAAGCTCGGCCCCAATCCCAACACCGCTTGCGTCGCATTCAACTTCGAAAGGTTGTGTGAAATCGGGTAAGGCTAGAACAGGAGCCTCACATAGTCGTTTCTTGATCTCTTCAAACGCCCTTTGGGCTGCCTCACTCCAAACAAACATTCCCTTCTTTAAGCACTCGGTGATAGGGCTAGTTACGGTGCTAAAGTCTCGAATAAACCTTCGATAAAACGAAGCAAGGCCATGAAAAGATCTCACCTCGGTTACAGATTTAGGACTCGCCCAAGACTTGATTGCTTCGATTTTAGTTTGATCAACAGAAACTCCTTCTTTTGAGACCACATAACCAAGAAACACCACACTATCAACCAAGAATGAACACTTCTCCATTTTCCCATAGAGTTTTTGTGCTCTAAGGGTTTCAAATACTCGCCTAAGATGAACAAGGTGATCTTCCATGCTTTTACTATATATAAGAATGTCATCCAAATAAACAACGAACCTGCCCAAGAATGGCTTAAGCACTTCGTTCATCAACCTCATAAAGGTGCTTGGAGCATTTGTAAGACCGAATGGCATCACGGTCCATTCATATAATCCGTGTTTGGTTTTAAATGCCGTCTTCCATTCGTCACCTTCTCTCATTCGAATCTGATGATATCCACTTCTTAGATCAATTTTTGAGAACACTATGGATCCATGTAGCTCATCTAACATATCATCAAGCCTAGGAATTGGAAATCGATACTTGATGGTAATGTTGTTTACGGCTCTACTGTCGATGCACATTCTCCAAGTCCCGTCTTTCTTTGGTACAAATAATGTCGGTACCGCACATGGACTAAGACTTTCCCGAACATAACCTCTACTCATTAGTTCATCAATTTGTCTTCGCAGTTCCTTGGTCTTCTCGGGATTACTCCTATAGGCCGCCTTATTATGGAGGGCAGCCCCTGGAATAAGGTCGATTTGGTCCTCGAAACGGAGGCAAACCAGGTGGTAAGTCCTCGGGAAATACGTCCTTGAATTTATGTAACAAGTCTTTCATAGGTCCTTCTTTCATACTTGTTTCATCACCTCCTTGAGAATCATTGGTAACCAATGCATATACATGTCCACCATTGTTGATAGCTTGCTCAATTTCTCTTTCACTAGCAAAAGCGGATAAGCTAGGCCTCTTACCTCGTTTTGCACTCATAGCACGGACATCTTTAGGAGACATTGGACGGAGTACAATTTTCTTGCCTTTATCATGTAGCTCGTACTCATTAGTTCTGCCTCGATGTACCACATCTCGATCAAATTGCCATTGTCGTCCTAAGAGGACATGACAAGCATCCATCGGGACCACGTCACATAGTACCTCGTCACTGTAGGATCCCATTGACAAACCAACTTGTACCTGCCTTGTTACTCTCACTTTGTTCCCGTCATCAAGCCAATGTAGGGAGTAAGGCTTTGGATGGGCCGTGGTAGACAAGGCCAATTTCGAAACCATCTCCTCCAAAGCAACATTCGTGCAACTGCCGCCATCTATAATCAAGCTACACCATCTATCCTTGACTTGACATTTGGTGTGGAAGATTTCATCTCGTTGTTCGGTCACAACCGGTTCTGATTTTGCTTGCAAAGAACGAAGTACCAATGTATCATATGTGGGTGCATCAAAGGATTCTATATCCTCTTCCTCTACGTCAATATCATTGAGGCTAAACACGCCTCCTCTTGTCTCGTCTTCCTCCTCCTCAAACAACTCATCCCTAACGGCCACCGCTTCCCTCAAAGTGATGTTACGCCTATTCGGACAAGCATTCTGGTAATGTCTAAATCCTTGACATTTAAAGCATCAAACCTTGGTGAGACTCATTTCTTTAGGAGGTATAGATACCTTAGGGACTGATGTAACCACAGGAGCATTCACACCTTTCGTCGCGGTACTAGGGTTCGTCATACTAGTCTTTGGAGCTTCGGGTTTAGACCAAGTACTCGGCCTAATACTTTCCCCCATACGTACCTATTCTTCCCTTGTGCCTCAACCTTCAAACATAGATTACATAGAGTATCAAAATCTGAATATAGCTGTAACTCCACGGCATTAGCTATGTTTCGGTTTAGACCTCTCAAGAATCTAGCCATCTTTTGCTCCTCATTCTCTTCTAATTCCCCTATTAAAGCTAACTTCTCAAACTCATCAATGTACTCACTAACATTCATTCTAACTTGCATTAAGTCTGAAATCTTACGATACAAGGTGAGCTTATATGTTGATTACCATACCGTTTCCTTAGCTTTCTCTTCAAGGCATCCCAAGAGGAGATCTTCTCTTTTCCAGCCCTAGCTCTTTGTGACTTCAAGTTTTCAAACCATAGGGATGCTCCTTTACTTAACCTCAGAATTGCATACTTACAGCGCTTGTTATCATCAAGATCCTTGAAATCAAACATTCGATCAATCTTTCGTTCCCAATCCAAATAGTCTTCAGGATCGGTTCCACCAACAAATTCTGGCAACTTTGTGAATTTGAATTCGTCTACTGCCCTTTGCTTAGGACCGGATCGTAGTCCTGTCGGTCTAGTACGTAGATAATCGCGTACTTCAGCGAGTAACGCCTCATCATCAAATTCCGTCATTGAATCAAAAGTTGTAATAGGACCGTCTCGATTTATGGAAATCAAGAGCCGAAGCTCTGATACCACTTATGATACGAAAATTACTCAAAGAGTAAGATTCATTAACTTGTAGCGGAAACAGACTATGTCACAGTCGGGCAGACTGTTGATTCTCGTTGAAACTGGAACAAGTAACAATGATAAGAACTGTTATATGGAAACACACGGATGTAACAGTCTGGATGACTGTTGTAACGAACAGAAACTCACGAACACACAAGAACACGAACAAAGGATATTTGCTCAATCTAGACCTATAGATTGAACAATGGTGATTGATACTCAAGACCTATTGAATATCAATCGAGCTAAAGTTTGAAAACGCGTCAAACTATAACCAGATTTTGGAACGAAAACGCGTCGAACCGAATAACACAATTGCAAGGCAAAAGTTGAGTTTTTCTTATTGTGATTGAATTAATAAAAACTGAATACAAGACCCTCTATTTATATGTAAATATGACTGTCCTAAACTAGGATTTTCCTAAAATCGACTTTCCTAAAATTATTCTAATTGCCTTGCTCTTATTCTTTAGCGTAATTAGGAAACTAAAATAAACTAGTAATAAACTTTTATTCAGAAAATAAACTAATTTCCTAAACCCATAATGAGCTGGTTGTGTAATATTACACGGTTTTCACACACGACTTTCACACCTCATGCAACAGTCATGTGCACCGTGGCACTTAACACTACACGAGCTGGACCCGTGTTTGTTCCGAGATATATGTCTTGAGTAGCATGGGCTGCTTTGTCCATCTCCTTCACATCGAGCACAACCTCTTCTTCATTTTCATTTGAGCTTGATAATTTCGGATCATAATGAAAAATGAAATTAAATATCTTGACTTTTGTACCCTGTCTCACTTCTCGATCTTCTTATTTTCACTCAAGTCAATTTCCTACAAAACTAAACCGAGCAAAAGTAGTAAAAAAATCTACAAAAATGACAACTATTTTCAATAATTAAATTAAAATTTATAATTACTAATTATCACGTAAAATGAGCTATAAATCGATAAAAGTACACAAAATAGAGTTGAATAAATGTATAAAGAGGGGGAAAACTGACTCTAAAATATTACTGATCATCCTGCCAGGGAGGAGACAGTGCAATTGGTTATGACCTGGGTTTGGGGGTAACCTGTTGCGGTAGGGCCCATTGTTTCTACGGCGTGCCCTTGACATGACGGTGTGCTTGTTTATGACACCGCGATTGATGGTATGGTGTGCTTCTTGGTTGCACCGGGTGCGCTACTTGATGGCACCGGATATGTGTTATGATGATATTGTAATTTCATATGGTTGATTATGTATATGTAAACTGACCGTTAGTTGTTGTTTTAACTATCGTGACCCATACGATATTTCCGGCGTATGGCGAGTAGGATGTGAGCAGGTTTGATGATGATATGCTATGATGGTTGTCTGGGCTTGCACGGGGATTCATTATCGCGATTTGGCTTAGCACCTTGTTTAGCTTATCTAGTTTTGTTGAGTTGGACTTGAGTTGTAGTTTGAGACCGTTACGTTGTATTTACCTTTGGAGTTGTACTTTTGGATTTGAGAACCTGTAAATCTTTGTTGACCTTCATTTTATGTTATGATAACTTGTTTGTGACTCAATTTGGTACATCCTACCCACGGAAAATCGCGGCGTGACACATTCCCATACTTGGTGAGCCTTCCTTAAAGGCTCCGGGTTTGGCAGGGTGTTATAGTGGTGGTCACCAGCCGGTGGCCAGTCGCCCGGCTGGGACTCCCTTGGTTGTTTTACTGTTGCGCGAAGGAGGAGAGACTGCTGCCTGGTACGATATGGGCTCGATTAGGCTTGGGTCTCGGTTACAAGTTTAAGGTTGATGGAGCTTGGAGCGGTGGTGGATGGCTCGACTGAGGCGGGTGCTTGGTTTGTGGCCGAGTTTTGGTTATATTGACGAGAACAAGTGGTGTAAATTTGTTGTGGAGATGATTGGTTGGAAAGTGGAGCATGAGACTTGAGATGTATAATTGCTAATGGGGATGCATTGGTTTTGGTCAATGACAAACTTGACGAAGCTTTCACATCTCTATATGCTTCAACATTTGATTCATCTAATTTTCGTTGACCCGTCTTACATCTTCGTCTTCTCTTTAATGCACGAAACAATTTCCTACAAAATTTAATCGAGTAAAAGCAGTACCAAATCCCACAATAATAACAGCTATTATCAATAATTAAATTAAAATTATTAATTATTAACTATCACATCAAATGAGTTTTTTTAATCAATTAGACACACAAAACCGAGTTAAATAAAATTAAAAATATGGAGTTAAATGGCACTTAAATTATGCTCATCACGAGCCTATATGCTTGGGGTTTCATGTAGCTTTTGGAGGATTAAACTAGTTTAATTTCCCGTGAAAATCACGGGATATTTTAACTTTTGATTAATAATTATTTGCTTAAGTAAATTTTATTTACTGTTTTCAATAGTGGGTTGATATTCACTTTCTTCTTTAATTTTTTTTTTGTTATTGTAACCTATTCCCATTTTACATTTGTAATCGAATGATATCATTTTTTGCTCGAATTGAAAAAGATAATTTTCTTTGTCCAACTTTATTAAAATAATAATATTATAAAAATAATAAGTAATGCTAGCCGTATTTAAATACTTATATTTTTAAGTATGAAAATAATAATGATAATATTTAGAATTAAAATATTTTTCGCTCATTTTTCTTAACAAATGTAATGTTTAATCAAATAAATAACAATTGGAATAAGATGAGTATAGTAGATAAAACAACATTCATTCTCACATTAGAAATTCAAAATTATAAGATATTTTACTCTAAGTACAATGAAAGTATAGATTTACCCTTTTAACCATTTTCATAAAAAAATAGAGAATATACAATATTTAAGCTAAACTTACCTTAGTCAATATTTGTAATGTGTTGTTAATATCAATTTCAACTAATTCACTACACAAAATATAGAGAATATACATAACATTCTAAAATATTATGTCATATAATATTACAAATATGAGACTAAAAAATAAGGTTATAATTTGGTCAAGCTAGGATTTTATTCACCAAAGTTTGACCTCCCCTTCATGGATAATTATATTCAATCATCGACGATCTCAAGTGTCTTAACAATTGTAATGTTTAATCAAATAAATAACAATTGGAATAAGATAAGTATAATAGATAAAACAACATTCATTCTCACATTAGAAATAATTCAAAATTATAAGATATTTTACTCAATGAAAGTATGGATTTACCCTTTTAACCAACTTCATAAAAAAATAGAGAATATACAATATATACGCTAAACTTGCCTTAGGCTATATTTGTAATGTATTGCTAATATCAATTCCAACAAATTCACTACACAAAATATTGAGAATATACAAAACATCCTAAAATACTATATCATATACTATTAAAAATATGAGACTAAAAAACTAAGGTTATGAATTGGTCAAGCTAGGATTTCATTCACGAAAAGTTTGACCTCCCCTTCATTGATAATTATATTCAATGATCAACGATCTCAAGTATCTTCATTAAAATTCTACAATAGCTCTACTTCTCTCTTATCTCTTCATTTCTTGCCTATTTGATTTCAACTCACCACAAAGCAAAGATATAAAACTTTTAATTTTTGAAAAATCAAATGAAATAAATAGGTGAAAATTAACAAACTCTCTATAATTTTATTTCCTAGGAATGTGCTAGACTTCTTATCAATTGATTTTCTTTTATAGTTGAAACTTATTACATTGATTTCATAACCGTAGAATATAAAAAGTTGTACATTAAAGTATGTTTATGAAAGACACTAATGCTTGAGAAATGTAAATTTACATAATATGAGTAATTAATATATTGATTACTACTTTGCCTTTTCATCTTTTATTTTTACATTTTTTTTTTAAAAAGAAAAATAAGAAGATTGATCTATCATGTAAGTGTAGCACGTCACGTGTCATTCCATTAACTACTCAATCTAGCCTTTTTATATTATTGTATAGATTATTTATTAGCCTTGGTGATATTTTGTTAATTGGTTGGTAAATGAATGACCATGTAGATTGTAATAACCATGCATGATGTTGGGCATAATGTGGCAATTGTGTTTTATTTGATGTGTATTATTGCAAATAAATGGTTGAATGAAAGTGATAATGAGTCGTTGCTTGGTAGTCATAGAGTAATCTTGTAATCGTAAAATGTGGTGTAAGAAATGCATTTGTGTATAACTTAACATAAGTTGGGATTCGCAAGTAGTAGGCGAAATGATACAACTCGTGTGACAGGTACAAAGAAAGCCAAAGCCACGAGGAAAGGAAGACGACCCACAAAAGCTCAAGAAACTCGGTGGAGTAGACCAACTCGATAGAGTAGGGTTACTCGGCCGAGTGACATGTATACTTGGTCGAGTGGTGTAGTCCATGAGGAGCTGTTTTGGGTGATTTTGAGGCAATCGATCGAGGTACTCGACCGAGTACTTAGGCCATGTTCTTTTGAACTTAATTTTTCTAAACTTTTTTGAACGAACTTATAGGATCTGAACTTTTTGAACTTATAGGATTTATTGAATTTATCTTAATTTTGCTGAATTTTTATGTACTGAACTTTTTTGAATTAGACTTATATGAGTTGGATTTTTCTAAATTAACTTATAAGATCTGAACTTTAACTTAAATTAATTTAAGTCAACTTTATCATTATTATCTTTACTTTTTAAAGATATTATTGGATAAAAAATATATATTGTGAAATGCAAAATAAGATAACTGAACTTAAAGTATTTGATCCGAACTTAAAGAAAGTAACTTTAAGTCCAAAAGAACATGGTGGCAATATACCCGACCAAGCATACATACTCGACCACATTTGATCATCTTTAACTCACGTATCACGTATACCGTAAAAGTGAGTGTGTGTATGGTTGAAAAAGTGTTCAACTATGAATAAAACGAAAAGAAATAAGAAATGTATCTAATTTAGTAGAAACAGAAACTGAAAACTCATTTTCATAACTAATTTCTATCTACTTTCACCGTCCTCTAAAACACACGCAAAGTGTTGAAACTTGAAACTCCATGCTAGTGTAGACTGGTACTACTCTAATACGGAGTAATAACTAGACAGTATAAGTGTATAACATTGTCACCTTTAACTTATGTTACCAAGTCCATATG
This sequence comes from Heliosperma pusillum, assembly GCA_022085475.1. Classification (NCBI taxonomy): domain Eukaryota; kingdom Viridiplantae; phylum Streptophyta; class Magnoliopsida; order Caryophyllales; family Caryophyllaceae; genus Heliosperma; species Heliosperma pusillum. The sequence goes on from JAIUZE010012988.1 coordinate 10,298, forward strand.
ACTATATGAGATGTATCCCAATTCCCATCCATTCACCCAATTAAATAAAATAAAATAAAATAAAAAAGAAACAACCCGAGTTCCACCTCTAGAGCGCACGTTAGTAAATCCCCCACCCTCTCCTCCTCCCTCTTTTCCCCCTTTCTCTCTCCTCTTTTAGGGTTAATAATAATAATAATAATAATAGTATCATCTCACTTCAACCCTCCCAATTCAAATTTCACACTTCCTTTTTCTCTCTACATTTTTTTTTTCGATGTTTCGAAACCCTACCCAATTATTTCATGGTTACAAATTAGGGATTTTCCGATTTTTGTCTAATTTGGGGTTTAATACAATTTAGGGTTCCTTTTTTTTTATTTACCGTTTCTGAAAACTGTAATTAAAAAAGGGGGGTTTTGATTTGATGGGGTCCAGTAAAAGGAAGGGAGTAAGTAGAGCTGCTGCCGCTGCGGCAGCGGCTCGACGACAGTGGAAAGTCGGTGATCTTGTTCTTGCTAAGGTCAAAGGTTTTCCGGCTTGGCCCGCTACGGTATTTCCTTCGATCATTTGTTTACCTTTTTTATTTTTTATTTTTTTGTGTCTTGTTTGTTTTTAATGTTTTTTTAATGATGTTTGTTTGTTTATGGATCTGCTGTATTACTTTGAGATGAGCAGATTTTACTGTAGAAAGTGATTTTGGTATCGCCGTTATACCGTCAAAGGGTTTGTAAATATGTATATATGTAGAGAGATATAGTGGAATAGAGTGTGTTAAGGTTGCCATGGCCGTATCTATTACCGGATTTGAGACAAACCGTGCTTTGCAAACAGCCTATTTGTGTTGCGAACATAAGGGTAAGTGTGTAAGGCTGCTTAGAACCTATCCGCCTTACCCCGCACTTTGCGGGAGCCATTGAGGCACTTGAGTAATGTTGTTTGTATATTTGATCGTGGATGTTTGTGTGTTGATTAGAATATAAGCTTAGCTCTTGTTTGCATAGGGGTTTTTGGATAGAGCGGTCACTTTTTAACCTATTTGCCCCTTTTCGTTATGTTTCTATTCGTGAAGACTGACGAGACAATATGTGAGTGGGAGCTATATTATCGTATCTCTTACATCTAACCTCACGTAGCCATGTCTTGCCCACTCTGAGATTGGTATGACACTTGCATACTTCGTAGTAAGCAAAATAAAAAAAACCATTATTATTTTTAAAATGGCGCTTGTTTATACACTTGAATACTTTTGTAAGACTACTTAATCGAAGTAGGTGGGGGTATAGCGTAAGAATGGGTTTAGTATCTGATACGAGGGTTGATGTTCCTGGTATCACCTTTAAGTATTTGTGACCATCCGTGAGACTTTGTGTTCTTCTTTATTACGTAGTATGTTATTATGGATATGGATTTACCGTCTTACGTTCTTCATGAATTTCTCAACCCCCACGTTAAGGTCATGATATGCCTAGTAGATCTTTCTTATATTTCTTTTTGCTATTCTCTGTTACTTGCCTCAGCGTGTGCAGTAAACTCTGAAGTTTCACTCTTGTTGCTCTCTTTCCATCTGTTTTTCATTGCTGAACATTAGTTTTTCTTCTTGATTTTAGGTAAGTGAACCTGAAAAATGGGGTTATTCGACAGATTTGAAGAAAGTATTCGTTCATTTCTTCGGAACGCAACAAATGTAAGCTATTTTCGTTACAAGGTTTAATGTTTATTGCTGTTTGCTGCTTTCCTTTCCGTGGAAAAGAGACTTCTTAAATGTGTGTTAATTGAAATTGAATGATGTGCGCCCATGAGAACCTAGTCTGTTTTCTTGATCTGGCGAACTCTCCAAGTTCTCTTGGATGCTAGTAAAAATGTAAAATACATATGGAACTTACATTTTGAGGACTATGCAATGTTCCATATATGAAATGAACTTTCACTGAAATATATATTATCCCATTACACACTACATTAGAGCGGAATCGTCCTAGACTCCTCCATCAGGGTCCGGGTCCATGTCGCTGTTATTGTCTTTACATTTTTTTTAGACGCTTATGTAGATATTTTATCGTCTATTGTCTTTTTCCTATCAAACTAAGATTTAATCTATTGAGAGTAATTAATTTGACCAATTGTATACAATTTTTTAGTGATTTTTATACAAAGTTTTGTGGGTACAATTTATAACTCGGTCATCTGGGGTTCTTATGCGGGCTGTACCATGTCGAGATGGCCGATTCACGTTAGAAGCTGGTCATCTCGGTCATTTTTTTTGCTTATTTATGATTTACCGGTAACATTTTGGGATACCTCGGATTAACAACCTCCAATACATATTCATCTCGGGCGGTACAAGACATATCTGCCGAGATTTTTAGCCATGCTCCAGACCTCTCCATCGGCAACGATTTTCCCAATGTAAGAATCCTCATATTGTTTTCAATCATCTTTTTTCTTGTTTTCTTCTTCTACCCCTCACAATCTCATCCATTCCCCAATTTTCAAGCCTCTTATATGAGTATCATTTGGTCTCCATCTCACATGATAAATCCATCTTAACGGAGTCTCCGTTGTTTAGATCCCTATGTGTGTGGCTATAGAATACACATTCACCATAGCATACCATTTCCACCAAAACCGTCTTTAGCCTAACAATCTGTGCCACCTAGTGAGAAACCATTGTTTTACAGTCTTATCCCTTTGATGATCTCAATCAAGGTTTCTATTTTATGAAAATATACATAATGTACCTCAATATCCCCTTTGTATTTGACCCGTTTTTTTTAATTTATTTTTTCCCTTTCAAATTTCCTCTTTGAATGAGAGCAGTATTAGATTGTTTCAAATTTCAATATAAAATGAACAAAGAGGTAAGTCTATCATCTTAGGACAAATCAAAATTTAAAAGTCGTTAATTTTTTCAGGAAGAAGGCAGTGTTAGTAATTTGTGGAAAATTGTACATTGATGAAATTATGGAAACTAAAGGGTGTTGTAACATACGCCGTCATGTATCATTCCGTAGTAGGTAGCAGGTTGTCATGGTTTGTGAAATATATGTTTTAGGGTTATAAGTAAGTTGTGAAAATATGTTGGATAGGGATAATAAACCTCCTTTAGCTTAATCAATTAACGTATTTGTCAGTATTTCTATCAAGCGTTAATTTTTCATATAAACTTATATGGATAAAACAAGATCGAGGAGCTACTTTGTTGAAGTATTCTCGTTATCTTTTCTAGAAGTTCTCTAGCTCTATCTTTTAGCTGAAACCTCACAGAGGAACAGGAAATTATTTCAAGACAGAGGTTATAGATCTCCCAAAGCTAATTCCATGAGAACTATTTGGCTCCTTTACAAATCTAAAATATGCACTTCATATTAATCCCGATGACATTCTTCCATGTTTCAAAGTGCCTCTTCTTTACTGGTGAACCTCCATTTCGACTCACCCTTAATTGCGGGATTATTATGTTATAGATGTCATATATCAAGAGTACTGTCTCTCTTAGGAATCAGGACAACATTAACTAATGGAAGTCCTTGAGCTTTTTTTGAAGTATCAATTCTAGGGATAGAGAAAAGAGAGGCATAAAGTGTACAGATTGCTAAAAGTGCTTTTTAGAAAAGTTACACACTCAATCCACTCCAGCGAGAAGTTTCGGTCACCTCACAATGATGGAATCCCAAACCATTTTTGTTCCTATAGGAAGCATCAGGGCAACAGCTGAATACGAAGAACAGAGATAATCGAGTCCATAATCAAATAAATCAGCTAACTGATTAATACCCTAAGGCCCTAAACTGTCCGCCTGCTGGAATAATCGTTCTTCATAAGATTATTCTTTACTCTTAAGCTGCTTAAACATTGCTTCAAATAAGACCAAAACACGTATTGAAGCACCCCAGTTTCTTTCGTTGGGTTTGAGATTTAGGGTTGGATAGCATCTGGAAAGAGACGGTGTTAACACCCTCTTATAACCCCCATTTCCACTGCCTTTCTTATCAAAATTCTAAGGGAGTCTCTAACCAATATAAACTGAAGTTGGGACAGTGGGTCACCTTGATGAAGACCTTTCGAACTAGCAAAGATATTATTAGGTTCCCTTTTAGCAGCGACTTGGTGGAAACACAAACAAATTAAGTATTTTCTCCATACTAGGAGAAGCCATCCTTTCAAGTGTTTATGAAACTCCACTACACACATGGTTCAAAGTCTTTCTAAGATTAATTTTGCTCAAGAGACCCGGATGATTGGACCTTGGGTTTTTGTCAGGGGTTGGTTTAACAACTTGTACAAGGAGCGAAATTTGATGAACAAGGACTCGTGAATATTTAGGATCCACAAATAGTAAAATTATGGACCCTGTTAGCTGGCTCTCTTTTTGTGTAACAACTTTCTGTTTTTTTTTCTCTCGGTGGATTTTTTGGGTTAACAGTTTACCGTCTCTTGCTTCTCTATTTTCTCTGTGTCAGTTCTTCCATTAATAATAGTCAGAGTTATGAAAGCTAAGCTTCATTTCCTGAAGCACATATTCAAGTGACCAATATTATAAGAACCTAGCTGATACGTGCTGTGGATTGTAGATTGCGTTGCTGGCTACTTGCAGCCTGTGGTTTGTAGAAAGGTTCTATTACAGTTGTGAACAAGTGGAATTCTTAAACTGTTGTCGATAAGATTATAAAAAGGTTCCTCTGGTGTGTTTGAAGGTCTACAGAATGATCCCGTGGAGATAATAAAAACAAATAATACTTCGTTTTAAGGGAAATATTGCGGGTTTTATCTCAACTATTTTGCTGTAGGTGCTGTTCTAGGCCCGGGCTCTCAAGATTTAATTAGTATAAGACTTTGAAGTTTGAAACAACTGTTTCAGTTTCACATTGTTTGTGGCTTTGGTTCAATTGATTGTCACCCTTGCTCTCCCATCCTAATATTTCTTCATTACTTGATGCGAATTATAGTCTTTTGCGTGTTTTAACGGCGATTTCGAACTTGGATTTAACTCACTGCGTGTCTAAATGAACTTCAAATAGTTTGTTGACTTTGCTCTACACTTGAACACCATGAATTTTTTTTCATTAACTATCCAAATTATTCCCTTCACCTCTCAAAAACCAACATTTACTCCACATTTTTTTGTTTTTATGGCTTTAAATTTTATTTTGAGCATTGGGATAGCTTAGATGTTTCGAAATATAGCAGTTGAACCAAAGATCATTTTATCTAGCCATTATGGCATCTTCTGCCTATTTGGACTTGGGATTTCATGGACATCTATTTAATACGTCCACAGTTTTTGGGCTGTACCATTCTTTCTCCGTCTCTCTTTGAGTATATTCACATACATGAGTTTGTTTCATGTCCTTACTGCTGTACAGACTGTATTAACCTCTTTACCAAAATTGTGATTGTTCCTTCGTACATGTCTGTTTGTTGGCTAGGCACTAAGGCTCATGTTGGGAGGAAGAAAATGCGTTACAGAGTTTGTAATTTTGACCTTTTATGTTCTCTTACCCTTCCTTCAAATGTAATGAAAAGGGTGGGAAAGAGCCGGTCAATTTCTTCTTTTTGGATAGTAAGTTGAGCGGAGGGAGGTTGATGAGTCCATTTTCCGTTTGTTCAGGCAGATTAATTTTTTTTTTCCAATTTATAAAAGTTTTGGAAGGAAAGCTCCATGCTCCATGCTCCATGCTTCATGCTCCATGCTCCATTCTCCCTTCCCTCTTATTTTTGTATCTATTCAACCTTAGGCCTCGTTTGGATACCAAAAATGGATGGAAAAGGAGGGAAGGGGAGTGGAAGGGAAGGGGATGTGGAAGGAGGAAATTGTCACCATTCTTATATCTTCCCTCTGTCTTCCCCTAAAACCCCCATCCAAACAAGGCCTTAATCTCTTGCTTAGTTTAGCTCGTGCTGAACCACTGTCGTCTTCTCTTGGTTTTCGGGATAAAATTGTACATAGTTCGTGTCTCTAATCTGATTACTGTGTTTTTTTGATCCTATCCTTTGCTGGTTAGAAGGAACCAAAAAATTTCTAAGTTGTGATAGGTCGAACTTTTATATCTATTGAAGTTACACATATTTTCATTCACCATTGTTGTATTTCTCTCTTGACAGATAATTACCTATCTTTGCACTTCTCTTTTTCAATCCTAAATCTCTTTTACTGTACCTAACTTGGAATGGCTAGGTTTTTTTTATCAATTGCCTAATTAGAGTAGCTGTATCTTTTGTATTGATATTGTGCATGCCTTGTGGAAGTTGTCATGTTTTGCATGCAGTATTCGGTATGCAATGTGTGTTGTAGTCACGTATGTTGCAATTTGCTGGGTCATGTGGGTGCCCTCGATAGTTAACTTTTCAACCTTGTTATGCGAGGGTTACGACCTCCAGCAATGCGCATCATACAGTCATACTAACTCTGCTCACCTTATTCTGTTGTGTTTCTGTACTGATTTATCCCTGTCTAATACCATCATATCCATGTTTTCTACTAAGCCGGATCATTCTATCACATGTCATCAATCACTATACTTTCTCCCTTAGTCTGTTTTCCAGACTCGTTTGATGCAATTATCAGCATTTGGAAAAAGTCAACTATGCCAGACATTGCCAGTCCATGGTCTTCTCTATCTGTTCAGACTCGCTTTTGCTTTTTATTTCTGATTTTGATGTGTAATTTCAAGTGTCCAAACCACTATCTTTAGTCTTGATGTTAACATGTTCACGTGAGAGAGATATTGAAGAGTCTGTTGCCTTGGATCATAGTTAAATGTATATGATCGCTTAGTAAGAAAAAGGTCCTTTCATTATCTATTTTTATTGTCCTTTCCCTCTATGTGGTTTTATGGTACTGCTTTTTTCAAATAAATAAGTTAAGATTTGTTTTTGACCAGTAGTATTGTAGGAGTTAAGCTCTAATGTTGATACTGTTCCTGAGGCTAGTGTCTCATAGTGATAAATTATTAATAGTTATGTTCTTCGTTACATGCAGAGGCTTCTGCAATCCTGCTGATGTTGAAGAATTCACTGAAGAGAAAAAAGTTTCTCTTTTGGGCAAACGTAAGGGAAGGGGTGCTGATTTTGTTCGTGCTTTGCAGGAGATCGTTGATTGTTATGATAAGTTGAAGGAGAGGAGTCGAGTTAGCTCTGGTGAACTCCCGGATGAAAATGGTACTGGAGATCTAAGAGAAGCCGATCCTGCAGAATCTGATATGATACGTGATTGCATAGTCAGATCTGCTAATTCTCTTATACCAAAAGACGAGCCAAGTCTAGCGTTGCAAGATGCAAAGATTCTGTCTGAAATCGAGTCTCTGGATCAAAGGAGGGCATCGGAAGAGCCAGCTGATAATGCTGTAGAATCCATGTTGGTCATACCTAACACTTACACTTTAAGGAAAAAGGCTAGAAGCTTTCAGCCACAGCGGTGTACCCTACAAATGATAGGACCAGTTCAAAGGTCTAGGAGTGGATCGAAGTTTGAGTCACATGGACTTCAGAATGATGTCTTAGATTGTAATGGTGGCAAAAACTCTGTTGATAGTGGCATAAACGGATTTTTGGATGGTCCACTGAGAAAAGCTAAGAGAAGCAAAAGATCCCCCGAGGGCTCTATCCCCAATGTTGGCTGTTCACCAGTGTGTAACTCAAACGGAACTCTTGATGATAATGGGTCTGGAGTTGCTATGGACTCTGAGGGCCCCAGTTGTAATGAAGATAGTGCCATTGAATCTGAAAATAAGTGTGAACAATTAGAGATTGTCAATGGTAGTTGTGAAGGGGACCATGAGGTGAGTACTAGCGATTTCAGAGCAAAGGCTTCTATTGTAAGGAAAAAAAGGAATCCAGGAAGAAAAAGAGTCCAAAGTGATTGTCTAGAATCCAGATCTGATAGACTAGCTAAAACGGACATAGGGATTTTGCAAGACACAGTACCATTGCTCGAGTCATGTGTACTTATGTCTGATAATCAGACTAAAAATGAAGGGGATGAACACTTACCTTTGGTTAAACGTGCTAGGGTTCGAATGGGTAAATTGCTCTCTGAGGAGAAACAACAGCTTGATTTTCTTGTAAGGAGTGAGGAAACATCTTCCGAGTCTGCTCTAATTTGTGCAACAAGGGAGGAGGACTCTACCCTGATCTGTAATGACATTCAACTTGACGAGAGTGTGTTAAAATCAAATGAACTGATTGCATCTTCGCCTATAGGTAAGTGCAGTCAGGAGCTAGAGAATAAGTCTCAGCCTCAGAACACTTACCCAGAGGTTATGGTATGCTCACCCACCGACAATGGTGCACAGGCTTCAGAGTTAAAGCCTCAAACATCAAAAGCTATGACTAGTCAACCATTAGGCTGTACATTTGACTGCGAATCTGCATTGCCTCCATCGAAGCGTCTTCATAGGGCTTTGGAGGCTATGTCAGCTAATGCTGCTGAAGAGACTAAAACGTCAGTGGTAGAAGATTCTCTCACAAAAACCTTTAATAAAAAATGCCACCTTCCTTCTATGGAGACTGGCTCCACCATGGCTGTAGAAGATGAAGCATGCAATACCTTGGAGTTGCGAAATGATCTGTCAAATAGTAATAATGCTTCACGACTTGAAGCTTCGAACATTTGTAGCTCATCTACACCCAATGTGGTAAGCAGGGCTTCTGGAAATGGGGCATGTACAGAAGATAGTATTGTGGAAATGGCTGTTAGTATAGACGCTGAAGTTCACTGTGTCTCAGACACCTTTGGTATATCACATGATGCTCCCAAGGTTCTGGTCTTGCAGGACACAGTGACCAGTGTTGTTGAGTCGAAGCCCGTGTTGAAGTTATCGACCGCTGAAATAATTGAGTCACCTTCAGAGGAAGGTGGCAAAGCAGATAAAAATAATTTAGTTGATGGTGTGGTGGAAGATAACAAGTCCCTGATTGAGTTGCATTCTGTGAGAGGTACAGACCAGGTATCTCCAACGGCTACTGTAAATGATGGTTGTCGCGATGATAGTACTACGCCTCTTAGCGGTGCAGCTAATGATGTTCCAAGTGCTTTGGTGGAGGGATATATCAATGCTAGTTGCTTGTAAGTATTGCTGTTATTGTACTCCCTTAATCCCATATGTATCTTCCTTTTTGACTTTGTGTAATGTCCAAGACGACACATTGATCTAAACGGGAAGATACAAGTGGGATAGAAGGAGTGTTATTTTAACTGTTGCTATTTTGTTTTGCATAGTTTAATTATCATATTTAATTTTTCACAAATAGTACTACTTATTACTCCCTCCATAGCACAATGATCTTTCCACTTCAATAAAATATTACTCACAAATATTAGAGAAGTGGGAAGATCATTGTGGTATGGAGGGTGTACTTGTTACTTCTTCTGGCTAGTAAAACTGAAGAATTAAGCCTTAACAAGAAAATATTATTTAACAAGTACCTGTTCGCCTTTTGTCCGCTGCCTTCTTGGGTTGTCTTACTCATTTGCCTACATTTCTGATTTTTGAAAGTGTGCTGGGGTGTAGGCTTATAAAGCTCCCCCTTTGCTACATGGGCTGATACCCCTTTTTCCACTCTCATATTTGCCTGATACTACTTTACCCCTTGGCATAAAACTCTGGTCCAAAAACAAACGTGAAAAATCTAGCTGGCGGAGGAAATAATAATGAATCAATGGCATTGCTACTTAGTAGCTCTAATAGAATTGATAGGTTGAAGATCCTCTGTTTCATATAAGATAAAATCGAGGTGGGCTCTAAACATGATAAACTTTGACAGTTGTGAAGCACTATATATTCCTGGATGGCATTACCGTTCTTATTGTTGTTGTCTGTTTACTTGTAGTATGGGCTTCAAGAGTCCAAGGGGATGTTTACTTGTAGTTTGGGCTTCAAGAGTCCAAGGGGATGTTTACTTGTAGTTTGGGCTTTGAAGAGAACTTCTTCACTTTTTTTATCAGGGTGTTTGTTTCTCTAATATGCGTGTAATTGGGTCTTCAACACAGAGGTGAAGCTATGGAGGCTGGAGAAGAAGTTAAGCTCACTGTAACAGAGGTTTTGGAAGCTTCAATGTCTCCTCCAAATGATTCTTTACCAGAGCGAATTTGTTATGGCGCCTCAATCTCTGGTAGTCCTTCACATGATCATAATGGCTTAAGTGTGCCCGTTGCAGAAGTAGCTGTGCACAAACATGTTTTTCACTCCAATGATCTCACAGCTCCTTCAAATAATAATGGTCATCCACTACCTACGCCTGATCTTATTGTTGATGTGAAGCTACCCCATAGTATGCATGTTTCAGATGTTAGCGAAAGCAAGTTTTTAGACACCATTACTTGTCATCAGAATAAGTCGTGTGAAAGAACCAATCTTGCAGAAGTGAAGGCCACCCTTGCATATCTAGAGCTGACTCTTGAATCATTATCTCGAACTAAAGAGAGCATTGGCCGGGCAACCCGGATAGCAGTTGACTGTGTAAAGTTTGGTGTTGCAGCCGAGGTATGATTAAAAGGTTATGAATGTTATGATTAAGCCATTTTGTTGCCGGCATAGGATGATGCTTTTAATTGTTTGATAAAAGCAAAGTCAGAAAAAAATATTAAAAATGTACAGGGGAGTTGGGGGTTCAGTTTTATTTTTGATCATTTAAAAAATAAAATAGTCAAGAGCTCTAGTCTTATTAAGTCTCACAAGTGCAGTGAACTCCAGAAATTTTTTAACTTTTGAAGTTCTCTAAAGTTTAACCCTCTCTCAAGGGTCAATCGGGACAGTTTTGGGTCGGATGAATTTGGGTTTGCAAGAATTGGGCGTGGGTCGGGTCGTTTCGGGTTTAAGTCATTTTATAGTATTTTGTCGTCAAGTTAATAAGGGATAATGGTCTGTATGCGACAATAAACATTCACGTTGGGTCATTTAGGGTTGATTCGGGTTGCGTACCATGTTCGGGTTCTTTGTTTGGAAACAGGTTGGGTTATTCAGGCAGGTCAGGTTTGCCATATGTTTACTTAGTCATGAACCATGGTTGGTTAGGATTTTCATTGGATTGAGTTTTTTTTTTCAGTCTACATAACCTCTATACCCATGACCGACCCGTAAACCTTACCCGCCTGGCCCGTAAACAAATCTAGATGAAGTATGTCCTAAATATTAGGACTGTTTTTGAATTAATTGAAGTTTTTGGGTATAGGCAGTAGAACTTCTTGTTCTTTATTTGGAGAAAGAACCAAGTATGCACAGGCGGATTGATCTATTCTTTCTTGTGGACTCAATTGCACAAAGCTCTCGAAGTCTGAAAGGTATAACTTTCTACATTGATTGTCAAATGTTTCAATCTGCTATAATCACTTATCATAAAGGTGGATGGGAAACTTATTTTCCAGTCAGAACTCATACTTCCTGTTCTTGCTGTAACTATTCTGTGTTCTTTGAACTGGAATTCAAATATGTAGGTGAAGTCGGTGGTTCATACTTCTCAGCTGTTAAGGAGACACTTGCACGCATGTTATCAGCTGCGGCCCCTGCTGGACAAGCTGCTAGAGATAATCGGAGGCAATGCTTGAAGGCAAGTGAACAACAATCTTTTCTCTCTGGCAGTGGCCCTGAAGTCTGAACCTACTTTTGTCTAGTTATTAAGCTACTTTGATCGACATCAGTTGTTATATGATACACTCCTGTTCTTTTTTTTTTTTCAGGTCCTTAGGCTGTGGCAAGAGAAGAGGATCCTTCCAGAGTCCATCATTCGTCATCATATTGATGAGCTAGAATCGTTAAGCTGTTCAAATAGTGGTTTTGCTGGTCGCATGTCTAGGACAGAGAGATCTTTTGACGATCCGTTACGCGATATGGAGGGCATGGTCGTTGATGAGTATGGAAGGTAATCTTATATGTAAATTTCGCATCGTTGTTAGTAATAATCTCATATGTAAATTTCTGATAGGTTAATCACTGACCGGACCCCTAGTTTGTCATTTGGTTACGGATTTGTTTGGAAAGCGGATGAAGTAACTTGGAGATGGGTTTAGGGTGGAGTGTGGTTGGACTGGCGTTGATGGCGTTTATGGTATTTTGGGACTAATGTAGTCGTCAAGGTGGGACTAATGTAGTCGTCAAGGTAAGGGGCGGGATGTGAGGAGCGAGAAATGAACTGGCAAGTATTGAAAGGGTAAGGATTGAGTGCGGTTGGGTGTACTGAGTATCTGGCGAGACTTGTGTAATAGGATATAGAAGTCTTGTGTAGAATTGCTCTGGCTCTCCTGTTATTAAAAGAACAATAAGAAGGATTCTCGAAGATATGCTTTTTGAGAATGTAGGTCTAATCTACGTGCATGGTACAACAGTCAAATAAAATCGATAAATGAGTACAGTTATGGCTATAGATTCATTGGCAATGAAAAATGATCTTTGGATAATCTCTAAACATAATACACCCAATGATATTGGTTGGCTCTAGACTTCAAATTGTCAACATTAGTGACATCAGTAAATCCATGTTGTATCCTTGAGACAGTTCACCCCTTTGCAATTAAAGAAATTGTCTTCGACAATGGAATGGAATCTCTCTCTAAAATATTTTGTATACAAGAAATCCATTAACTTAATGACATTTTGGTGATCATACAGTTCTATATTCCCTCCACATCTATTTTTCCTCCCAAATTCCTTTTTCGGACACATATTTTTGTTCCTCACATTTGAGAACTTCCCTTTTCTGTCAAAGATTAAAGCATCATTATAATACCAACTTATCTTCCTGAACTATAATTTACCAAAGTTAGCCTATTTTAATTAGCACTAACCCTCTCTCCTCATTCATAACCCGCCCCCCTTCCTCCCACTCACCTGTCTTCATCGGCACTCCCCTACTCCACCGCCCTCGACGGCACTCCAATCATCGGCGGTCCACCTCCGTCACTGGCCACTGTGTTCACACTCCCCCATTTCACTCTCCTTTTTGAGAATGTACAGTGCTGGGTGAAGCACCGTGACGTGAGTCGACACACAATGACGACTACCATGATGGATACTGCACCATTCACTGCCTTTCCTTACTTTGCACAACCACCCCCTCTCCTTCGGCCTCCTTCCTACCCAAAAACAGAACCTTTTTCTCCAACCTCAAAACACAGATCTACTTGGAAACATCTGAATAATACCACCAACATTATGTTCCCTGGCCTCCTGAGCATCAAACGATGGTCGTCATCACGTTTGTAGTGGTGGTTGGTGCAATCACAACGGTGGTGGTGTGGTTGATGCTGGTCTTACTGTAGTTAGGTTGTAGTGGCGGTGGTCAGGCAAATCTGGTGGGAGTGTGCTGGTGGTCAGACAAGTGTGTTTGGGAGTGTGGCGGTAGACATTGGAGTGGGGTGGTGGTCCGACAGAGATGGAGGTCCTTTGGGGTTTTGTGAGGGGGTGAGTGAAGGTTGGATGGTGGCAAGCCAGCAAGGGATGCATGTATTAGTCAGTTAATTAATAGGGATATGCATTAATTGGGTCCACTTATTATCTATTAGTGTATTATATTAATATTTATTAAGAACCATGTATAAAATAAATGGGTAGAACAAATAGATGTGGAGTTGTGGAGGGAGTATGTTTTTGTGGAATTATGCAATAGATTATGGACAAAGACACAAAGTACAAACACCAAGGTTATTTTGGGTCTAAAATCAAAGTTGGTTAACATTCCTAACATTCACAATAAAAGTGAGTTAGAATGGAAAAAAATCCAAGCTGAATGAATTCATGTTCGTCCTTGAGACACTTTACCGTTTACTGGTATTAAGTCAGTTGTCTCCAGTGCTTGTTGCGATCATTCTTAACTTTTTATCTATTGTATCATTACGCAAAAGGCATGAGTAATATTGTGTGTTATCAAATGTTATTTAGTTCGCTTATTTCTTGCGTTGGAACTTGGAAGTACCTCTATATACAAGTAGTAGTTTGTTCAATTTTTGATAGGATTTGTATATCACTCTATTATCCTATGGGACTGCTACATGTGGAAAAATATCTTATGGGCACAACTTGGCCCAAATTCATAGGGCGTAGTTTTTTCTCTCTCCTTAACTAAATCACAACAACAAAGCCTTTGTCCCAAAATGATTTGAGGTCGGCTATTCTCTTTAACTCATTGTTATGGTTGTTTTTACTTATGTTAAAAGGTATAGAGTTTAATGCACTTTGTTGTCCGAATTTCCGATTTACCAAAATCTTGGTATGTACAGTCTTCGTGCATAAGATTGTCGTTTTATCTATTTTATGACCCTAAAGTACTTGGTGTACACTTTGATGGATATTATTCACCAACTTGATTGTGTATGTTGAGTGAGACCTCAGTAATTATTTTGCTCTTTATTTTAGAGGCCGTCCTTTCTTTGAATGTAAATGTACCTAAATGTACCTTGGAAGTCGTGTTGTGTGGTTCTTTGAGTTTTGACAATGCCCTTGAAAGTTTGACTTGTTTGCGATCACACTAGTAGTGGTAACATGGTACTCCATTGTATTTTTAGACATGCCTCTTCGTAAAAATGATATTTAGTGTAAAAGCCGAATCTGGTCACAATTGATAGGTACCTCCTGACGGGGGTGCCTGATCAGTGGTTTTGATTTCTAGGCACATGTACACAACTAAGGAGCGATGGAGTGAAGAGAGAAAGGCAGCAATGATTTTCCTCTTGAATTGAGGGTATTAACTAGCAAGTCCTCTTCTTCACATGCTTGATTTAATATGATTACTATTGAAGTATAGTACACTTCGTCCGTGAAGACGGAGGAGCTCCGGAAAACTTAGGTAGAGAGCTGTGGTGTTTTGGGGGGGGGGGGGGGGTGTATTATTAATAAAGCTTGGGGATGTTGAGAATGTGTGTTTGTGACGATCTCAAAGACTTTTTAGCTCCCAAGGTGACAAATCACTAAAAGCTCAACTTAATCTGCCATAGGTCCTGCTACCTTTCTTTTCTGTGTATTCTAAGTTGATGTATCATAGATTTATATTTGGCACTTAAATGAATTTAGGTGATTGAGGTTTGGTGTGTTACTTACCAGGTCTTTTTTTTTTGTCTATTGAAGTTGTAAGAAATTGTCTTATTTTTGCTAAATATTTATCAAGTACCCCTGAATAGCTAGAGGCGTGGTTTTATGTTGGACTGGTTGTGTTTCCGCCATTCCTCACTACTTTAAATGGCTTCTTTTTTTTAACATTATGCAAATGATTTACACTCTTTTTCATATTAATCAGCAATTCAAGTATGGAGCTTTCCGGCTTTTGCATGCTACGTATGCTTAAAGAAGAAGAGGAGGAAGAAGAAGAAGAAGAAGAAAAAAAAGAAGACGAGAGTGATTCTGATGGTGGGAGCTTTGAGGCTGTTACACCAGAGCATGCCTCTAAATTCGAAGATACTCATGAGACGACAACATTGTCAGCAGCTAGAAAACATAGGCATATTTTGGAAGATGTGGATGGTGAGCTTGAAATGGAAGATGTCGCCCCCTCCTGTGAGATTGAACTTGATACGACATCTATTGCCATTGCTAATGTGCATCACTGCCAGAAGCAGTTTACGACATTTGGTCCTCCCTTACCACATGATGTGCCGCCTCCACCACCTCCTTTGCCAGCATCTCCGCTATCATATCCACCACTGCCGCCACCTCCACCACCACCTCCATTTCCACCACCACCTCCACCTCCACCTCGCTCACTTGCGCCCCATGCGACTGCCATGCCTCATGCTGACGCTGATCTACATCTTCCTGTGGGTAGAAATGTATGTCAGGACTTTTGCTTATTTATTCACTAAATTGCCTCTTTTTTCCAGCACTAGTTTGGCTAGCACTAATTCTGCTTGTTTGTTAATACTTCGCCTCTTTTTCCTACTTCTCTGCAGGGTATGCAGGAAACTATGTCATCACGGCCATCTGGTGCAGGGGTCCACCATCCTTTGCAGATGCCCGTGTCAACAACCAGTTCGTGCTCTTATAATTCGTATCCTGTAATGCATAATCCTGGATCGGGAAATAATATTCAACCAGTCGATGCCAATGGATATGTAAATAAGGCTTACAGTACCAGACCATCTTATCCGTCCCCATCCAATCATTTCTCCTACCATCCGGCAGATCAGCAATTTCGACCTCAAAGAGAAGCTGCGCCTCCACCATCATACTGTAATAGAGACCGCTTTAGCCGGAGTTCAGATGGTCATTTCTATGGTGATCAAGACCACGCACGGCCGTCAAGACCAGAGTTGACAGAGAACTGGGGGCCGCCAAGACAGGACTTGACAGAAAATTGGGGGGCACGAAGACCGGAGTTGACAGAAAATTGGGGATATTCTAGGCCCCCATTTCCCAGTAAGTCCTCCGACTTTGAGTCCGAGATGGTCTTACATGTGAGACTAACCTATTAAGACTATAACTAGATGAGGTAGAAGTCTCACATGTGAGGCCGTCTCACTGTATTTTATATGATGCGGTCAGTCCTTGCTGTCTTTTTCTTGCTGACTGAGTGTTCGCGCCCTTGTTAAGGTTCTATGCATTCTGAGAATCACTATGCATATCAGCCTTCAGCTGGTCCATCATGCGAACCTATTAGACCACAAAATCATGCGTGGGCGTACCCGCCCCATCCTGTACATCACCAGAATCACATTCCTTGTGGACCGCCTTGCGATGGTGGTGTTTCAGCGGCCGTAAGAGGTTAGTGATGACTGATATTTTGGCTCTCTTTATTTTTCGTTTACTCTTGCACATCCAAGTTTTTTAGTCTAGAAAAATTAGTTTCTTTAGCATTGACGTCTTTCCCAAGCCAGGAAATTAAAGACCTCTGTTGTTGCAGCTCCTGACTATTGGCGGCCAAGATGAGCATTATTTTAGGCCACCCCTAGAAACGTGGTAAGTATGAGGATAGTACGACGACATTGTTTCAAGTTATTTTTTTGGTCAACTGTTAAATTTTATTGAGAGATGCTTCTTCTGGTCCAGATGAACCGGGTTGTACAAAAGATTGAGAAAAGAGAAGCTTCTTCTTGACATAGAGAAATACTATTTCCGTGTCGCATATAACAAATACTGGAGATAGGGCTGCCATTGCTTGTTTCCTTATGTTGTACTCCGTATATAACAATGTAGGTCATAGTCTGTTTTCGCTCATCCGTATAAGCATCCGTGATCATCTATACTGTAATCTAATCCTCTTACATGTATCTTCTAGCAGTATTCTTTTCCCCAAACAAACATTAGCCGTAGCCTTGTCGCTTAGTCACATTCAAAGCCGTTTAGCAATTTGTTAAAAATTAGGGCTTACTATTCAGCGTCCAATTTGTGGACAAAATTGTAAAGAAATTTTTGTCTGTCCATGATTATTACTATACTTCGAGAGGCTATGCTTTTGCATCTGACGTGCGTTCTTCAACATTACTTCGCTGGGCAACTAGGAAAAAACCGATCACATCTTTGAATGAGAAGCGAGTCTATGTTGTTTCTTATGCAACTTGAACTTTGGAAGATTGATCATTATAATTGGAGTTTATGGATAAGAAAACGAGTTTTTTATGTTACTACTGCAATGCGTCTATTTTGTGGAGTTGTTTCCGACGGTAAATACCCTGCCAATTTTGTGAGTTGTACAACTTGCAAAGTGGATAATTACTCTGCATCTCTCTCCTTATTTTATCCGTTTCAGTCATTTCTTTGCCTTTTAGTAAAATACCCATAGCAAAGAATTAAAAAAAAGCAAACAAATGGTTAGGACATCGGGAGTTAAACTCTGTTTGGCAAGACATTTCAGCCTTTAAGGTGTTTTACTTAAAAATAAATGAAACCTAAAATTTAAAATATAAACAAATAACCCGGATATGGGTAATATTTAGGACACAAATTCTCATTTCAGACAGTTACTATCCGCCTTAAGTTTAAGATGATCAAATACATATCAAATTACTCCACTTATTACCTAGAAAATACCAAATGTTTTGTTTCTATACTACCACTTCGTAGTATTTGTCTCGTCTTAAATTTAAGGCGGATAGTACCCGCATTAAGTAAGTCTTACTGTATTTTGGAAACACAAATTCTCGTTTGTGACGGGCATATCCGTCGCAAGCTTTGCGACGGGTCAAATATTACCCACTTGAGTAGAAAAGATAAACTATTTGTGATTCCCTATGCTTTGTCTTATCTACACAAATGGGATAACTTAATCCATTAGAAGCTTGCGACGAATATACTCGTCGCAAGGGAGACTTACTCTTTAGGAAAAGATAAGTCTCTTTAAAATAGAATAATGTCACAATCTCCATTTAATATAAAAGCTGAGCTTTTTCCAGCCTTTTTATCGGCTGAAAAAAAAAACTCAACTTTTTCCCCTTCTTTTTAGCAAGTAGGGCGGCCCGCATTGTCTCCATAACATTTAATTACTTTATCTCATTTTCACACCAACTATCTTCTACATGAAAGGATATAATATGATTATATTATATGATCCTTACTTATATTATGTTAATCCGAAATCCGAATATATATATATATTACATTCAAAAAATTACATTCAAAAAATAAAAGTAAAAAAAATACAAAGAAAAAAGGAAAAGAAAATACCAAGTTTAACATGAAAAAAATTTACCTTTAAATTTTGTATAAAGTATACCATATGTAAACAATTAAAAAAAAGTCACATACAAATTTAAACAAAAACACCAGCAGAATATAGAAGAACCAATTTATTTAACTTAAAAAAAAAAAAGTACCAAGTTTTAAATATACAAGTAACTATTTATTTTTACAAAGATAAATATATGATTATTAGAAGACATAATCTGATTAAAAAAATCACTTTCGTAAAAAGTAGGTAGACTCAGATCTACTAAATCGATATAATGAGTTTTTAAATTATCGGAATTTCGAAAGTAAACCCGTGCATTTTTTGCACGGGGTTAAAACTAGTGTAGAAGTTGAGTTACCTAGCCTTTTAAGTAGTTTAAAACTTAAGTAGAATTGGATTCCTAAATAAGTAACTAAACATTCTTGCTAAATTCACCGGAATTTCATGAGGGACTTTAATTTCCATAAATTGGAAATTCTCATGGAGTTTAATTCCCGTGGTCAACCAAATCATATCTAAATATCATGTTGTATATCTCGGGTGAATCTACTTATTAACTAATTAATTAAATATAATTGATGCGTCATACAAACTTTCCATCTCTTTCTATCATAATTAATGATTTGCAATATTTCCTACTCGTATAAGAACAGATACGATCACTTCACGAAAAACAAGTATAGTTAAACAATTCACAACCTCCTCAAACACCACCTACAACGTAACCTATCTCAACCAAGACATAAACACGACCGTCACGACATCGCCGACGGTTGTCACGTCTTGGATCACCCACATCTGATCCACCCATCAGCCCACAATCGTTGGCCTAAACACAGAATCGCATAACCCGATATCAACCCTCCAACTATGCGTATCCCACAATTGCCTCATATACCAACTACTACATTCAGCTATGATTCCGCAATCACTTCGAAATTTTCTAGGTGACCCGGACTGGATGTTTTCCGGGGTTGGTGTTGGGTCGGATGCGAAGCTCCTGGCTAAGGATTATGAGCTTGACGTGGCGAAGACGTTGGGTGTTAGTCGAATGGCGGCTAATATGGGGAAATTGAGGGTGAATGTCGGGTTAAAGGAGGTGGCGAAGGCCGTGTTGGGGTGGGATGTTGAGAAGCGTATGGAGGTGACAATGAGTCAATGGAGTAATGAGGTGCTTGATGATGGTCAAGTTATGTATGCTTGTTTGGATGCTTTTCTTAGTTATCAGATTGCTAAACAACTTATTCATCTAAAGAGTCAAGATATTGAATTAGATAAAGGAGTTTTTTAGCAATTTGCTAATATTTTATTGATTAAGGCTCTGATTTTGTTGTTGTCGATATATAAATTGGTTGCGAAAGAGGGATGGTTGATCGAGTTCTTCGTCTTAAAAGGCCTTATCGGAGAATTAATTAAGTCTTACTATTGAATTTTTAATGTTTTTTTACCATTAAGATTAGACATATGATATTGCCTCATAAATTTAGCACAGAATATGAGGTTCCCATACCATTGATTTCCCACTTGCAAGCTTGTGAGGGGATCCGACCCGTCACAAGCTTATATTGCAATACATATGTGATTTACAATATATCCTTAATACATCAATACATATGTGATTTACAATATATCTACACTACACATCACCCATACCCAACGAATTTATATATTACTTGGAAATACAGATCAATGTATTGCAATTTAAAAATATGGATCAATTAATGGCCATTTATAAAATAAGAGACGCCTTAATCTGTCTCCTTCTCCCTTCCCTGCTCCGAAGACTCCTAAATGAATATAAGAAAACATGGATACTGATATTTTTTTGCTTTACAAAAACCTTTATAACATACTAATTGACACTTTTTTATTTACTTTACAAAAGTAGCTTAAATAGGAAATATTTGTTACAACAAAAATTGATATTCGAAAAAAAGATCAAATCTGTTAATGAATTTGAAAAACAAGGAATTAATTTTGGGAGATACTAAATCCCGCACATAATTTTACTTAATCCCACACATTTTTACGCTTTACTCCGAGTTTGCCCCTCTTATTTCTCACATCCATCAAGAGAGACAAAACAAAAACCAACAAAAATCTCAAAAAGTAAACTGATAAACCATCGCGCCTGGAAAGTTACCGATAGCGGAGAGTGGGGAAGGGGACGTCGCAATGGTGGTTGAGGGGCGCTAGTCAGCCGCTGGGTGTGGGAGATGGTAGAAGGAGGAAGAGAAATTGATGTTGTTTGAAATTAATACTGCAAAGCCCTAATTAATAAATAATGGTGTGCAAAACTTGATTAAATTATGATCTACACAAAATTTTGGGATATAATTTATGTTTTGATGGCATTAACTTTTCTTAAGAATTCGGAATCATCAATTATTGTATCAATTATGTTCTAATTGTTGTCTATGTAGATTCGTTTCATTATTGATAAAAAAACTCTAATTGTATACACTTTTTCAAAAATTCACACAATTAAAAGACGGGTGTATTCATAAAATTGTTGATGAAACCGCTAAATTACTTTTGATATGTGCAAATTTGATCCATAATTATCGAATTATTAATATACGGAGTACTATTTAGGTTTTGAGAGGGAATAAAAGGAGAGATTTTTTAGGATGAATGGTAGAATTGGAATAACATATACAAAGTGTGTGGGATCTAGTAAAATAGTGTGTGGGATTTAACAATTGCGTTAATTTACATGAAAGATATAGTATCTCTTTAAGATGATGGTATTATATACTCCGTGATATATTATACGGAAATACGGATTGTAGCTAAAATTATAGAGAAGAGGGACTTAAAAGAAAAATTAAAATCTTACTCTTCAATAATGATTAGATCTATAATCTTGTTACAAAATAATTAAAATACACCTAGGTCGACGAGTCAGCCAAAGCTTCGACGTCATCTGGATCAGGTTCATCATCGGGTTCATCCCATTGCCTCGGTTAGGGGTCAATATCAATAATGAAGGTTCCTCGTTCAAATTAAATTTGAATTAAATTAATGGTAGAGGGGTCAAATCGCACTCTGCTTTAAATTTTAAATTAATAAGTCTCGTGTAATATAGCTACACCTAATTCAAGACCGGTTAATGCAAGAACTATAAATAAAGGACCAAGATCCTTTGTCTACAACAGAAAAATTATTATACGATTGATGAACGGATTGTCGCGTACCGCTCAAGCAAAACAATTTATAAAACCCAACTAATGCGATAGCGGAAGTCGGGGTCGAACCACAAGGATGGAGGGGTCAACTACAAGTTTGAATGAATCCTATTCTAGCCTAATAAGAGATTGATTGGAAGATTTAACTAAAAACTAGGAAATGCAAGTAAAAGCTAAATAACAAGGTAAGACAATTAAGGGGAAAAAATAAGGTAAAGGGTTCCCCTTAGGGGGATTTATGGGCTAGTCGGGTAATTAGCAAATGGGTAACAAATTCGAGTAGGATTAATTGCTAATGTCTCAACAATTAATAATCATCAACAAAGCCATCGCATTTGTCTCAAATCACCCATATAAACACTTAGTCTAATAATTTCTACCACCGTCGCTTAAGAAATAATCAAACCATGCTTGATAAAATGGGCAACTTTCGTTTACACATTTCATCAAACACTTAGTGCGCATATGGGTAATACCCAAATTATTACCACAAATATACTAATTACCCAACTAAATATCCCACATAATCCTCCCTTAGGCTCCCCCTAAACCCTAGAAACGAATCTACTCACTCATGCTAAGAGAAGTCAAACAACTAGAGGCAATGAATAGTGAAATGAACATTATGCTATGGAGATGAATAATTATAACAATCAAATGATAAACAATAAACTAGAAATGAAATTAAATTGCATAAATAACAAAAAGATGAGAAATTTATACCAACAAGCTTGTATTAGTGAATAGGGAGAATGTCTTCAACCCAAAATCCTCAATACAAACCCAAAACTGAAATAATTCTACTAGGAAAGACTAGATCTACAAACTTGAAATGAGAAATTAAGCTTAATTAGGGAACGATTAGGAGAGTAATTAGTACTTAATAGAGGTTACAAATTATCTAGGGTTTTGTGCTATGAGATAATAAAAGCTGCTTACAAAATATTAGGGGAAGGGTATTTATAGGTGTCTCGAAATTAGGAAAGGAATAGAAGAGTTAAGCGAATTTGCGGCTTTGTGTTCATGGCCAGTCGACCGGCCGCCGGTCGTCTGGCTGGCCGGGAGCACATCAGAAGCTTCAATTTCTTTGCCATCAAAATCCTTCTAAGTATGAAAAGTGGGGGTCCTGGCCGGTCGACCGGCCGCCGGTCCCCCACCGGCCTGGAGCACCTCTTCATTCTCATGGGCATTCTGATGTAGTGCAGGCCGGGTAGGCGACCGGCCGCCGGTCGACCGGCCGGCGCTACCTGGGCCTTTTCTTCTATTTATCTTCTTCTTTCCTTTGTGGGCATGTTGTCTGCGCCGGTTGGCCGGCCGCCGGTCAGTGGACCGGCCTGCGCCACCTGACTCTCCTCATTTCATTCTTCTTCTCATTTCCAAATCCCGACTCATGCAAGGTCTTTATGCACCGATTTCTTCATTTCCGCCTTAATTCCTACAAATTAAGATCGACATTCATAGTACGGGAAATCGGGGAGCAAAATGCAATTAAGGGCACGCAAATCCGTGTAAACGGACCAAAATAAGGATGAAAATGAGAGGAAAAATGTGACTAATTAAACGCTTATCAAAATTCCCCACACTTAAGACTTACTCGTCCTCGAGTAAGTAAGCAAGATTCGAGACCCATAAGTACCCTTATTCAACACTACGCTAATACTAAGGCTACTACCTAAACTACTAATAATATCCGACGGTAGGCAATTAACGGGCCTCCTCCGTCCCTTCAACTCACAACGAGATACTCATGAGGTAGAGTACCTCCTTGCAAGGCAAGTAGGGGCTTGCTCAAAATCGCGACGCATCCAAATGAAAAACACGTAAGAACACGACAAAGATGCATCTAACAAAAGAAAAATCACATGCCTCATCCATGTGACGGAAATATCTAAAAGGAAAACCGTCTAAATAATGCATGATCCTTATAAGCCACTAATATCATAAAGCATGGAAAAATATTCGCCTCCTAGCGGTGCAAGTCTAATGATAATTTTGAACCCCGTCTACTATTTGCTTGGCCAAAAGCGATAAAATGGAAGATGGAAATGAAATCCTCGTGACGTTATTAAGCACAATAGCATATGGAATTCACATTTCTCAAATAAATGAGACACAAGGATCGTCCCGTCTCACTATGCAACTTCAAAGGCAAATGATTCAAGAAGGATGAAAGGAAAATGAGATTTGAGTCTAAGTGCTTGCAAAACTTTCATTTCAACACTTTGCTTTCTTTTTCTTTTTCTTTCTTTTTGATTTCCATTTTTGTTTGCAATTTTTTGCATGAAAGCACACGGTTTCCGTCAAGGACATGCGGTCGGAACCAAGAATAGGGGTATCCCCACCGTAGTGGCATCGAAAGGGACCCTAGATAAGGGTCCACTAGAATCCCTAGAAGTTCCGTTTTGCATTTCCTCGACGAAAACAAGAAAAGATGATAATTGACTCAATATTTTCAGCTTGTTTAATTTGTTTCCTTTGTTGAGCAAAAGTGGAAGAACAATGAATCATGGTTGGTTGCATAGCAAGAACGGTCACCTAAGAATCCTTTCTACCATCGGAATATTCACATCAATTGAGGTTGTCGAGGTGGAATAAGCGCAAACTCGTGACTCAGCATTAGTAGATGGGTCAAAACTCACTAGATATGCACAACCCAGGGCGTCTAAAATTCCACGATTAAGATGAACACTTTATGAATAAAAAAGTAGCAAAAAGGGACTATGCACATTCAACAAGTTTTCCAAAAAGACAATTATTAAAACATTTTTCTAAATGCAACTTATATGCCATGATGCAATCTAGCATATATACAACTTAAATGCACATGCTCTAACCGACTATATGACACATAAGCTAATGCTATCTCCTAACAGCACACAAGTGGCACACACGCCAATCAACAAAATTCACACCATCGTCATCAACACATCCCTTCCTCAAGTAAGAAGGAAAGGAGATAAGGGAGAAGAGAAATAGGAAAGATCTCACCAAGGCGTCTTCATTTTCCCTTTTTCGTGCCTCTTATGATGTGGGGCGCACCTATGGATGGAGATAAAAAGAAACACACGGCAATATATACAAAATAAACTATATACAAACTAATCTAACCATATATTTTTTTGGAAAATTTTCAAATTTTTCGATTTTTAGGCATTTTTCAACTTTTTTCAAAAATCAACGATATATACAAAAGAAATAAAATCCTCCCCACACTTAAGTCTTACTCGTCCTCGAGTAAGTGACTCAAATATGAAAGGAGGGAAAAAAGAAAAGGAAAACAAAACAATTTTTTTGGGTTTTTCAAATTTTTTTGGGAATTCCCTCCCCACACTTAGTATTTACATGGTGTGAGGGGTGAATTCAAAACAAATAACATGTTTTTGGGTTTTTAAATATTTTGAAAAATAAAAACTTGTTTTTGGGGTTTTTGATTTTTGATGAATAATCACAATATGAACAATATATACAAGAGGGTGAACTAAATGCAAAATGATATAATACAAGGTGCATGTTCTAAGTAAATGCAAGCTAAACTATATGCTAATCTAGAGTCTCGTTGTGGCGGTAAAATGCATAAATGCACGCCCCTCATGGGGGTACCAACCACAAGAAAGTCTAGTGTGCCATATCGGAGTCTCGTCGTGGCGGTAAAATGCATAAATGCACGTCCCTCATGGGGGTACCAACCACGGGAAAGTCTAAAAATGACATCAAACAAAATGCAACTACGCTATATGCATGGATGCAAGGCTAACATGTGACGATATGTTACAAAATTAAATTCTAATGCAAGCTTAAATGGATGCAACTAAATGGATAACTAAACTAAGATATAATACAAGTATCTAAATGCATGCAAAAATATAAACATGATGAAGATTTGGATTAAAAGGGATCATACTCATGGGTTTCCGACCTCAGGAGTATCCAGTAAAATCAGAGGATGTAG
>JAIUZE010012989.1:0-41655 GCA_022085475.1 Heliosperma pusillum
TTTATCCCAATTATTCCATCCACCTTTCACAAGATGTCATCATCTCCCCCGGGACATTTTGTATCATCCTTGAACAAGAAACAATAAAAACAAAAGGCTGCATTTTTGTGGAAACTATATTCAAGCCAATCATATGACTTATACCAAAGAACATTGAAACGACGTTTCTTTATACCGATTAACGTATGAGGTAATTTATCATTGTATTTTGGTGTACAAGGCCCCTTTTAAATAAATCTCCTTCTCACATCATCTTGTGCATTGACTAGATAAGACAACAATGGCACCCGTTTTCCCGGATCATTTGGTAAATTATACTCTTCTTGCTTGTTTTCATCAAATTCATCAAGTTCCTCATCTTGAGACTCTTGCTCATTGTTAAGAGATGACAAATGAGGTTCTTGATTGTGAGAAGTTGATAAAGAAGGTTCTTTATTGTTATGAGGCGATAAAGGAGGTTCGTCAATGTTAGGAGGTTCTTGAATATTGTCATATGGTTCACCATTTTGAGAAGTAGAAGCTGATGAAGAAGCTTTTTGTGCCTTTCTTTGTGAATTCCAAAACGATTTTAAACATTTATATTTCTTCATCTAAAATTAAAAAGAAATCTCAAATTAGGAAATAGGATTATAGGAATCCATTATTTTAATTCAATTTTTGTAAACTAGATTTCATTCTTTCAATTTTTATGAATTGGCAACTAGTAATTAGTAAAATAATCAGAATTCATAAACAAAAATCACAAATAGACAACAAACAATCAAACTATATAAGTAATGAATCAAACTATCAAAAACAATTTCAATTTTCAAACAAACTAAATAACACAATTAGAAAAAATGAAATTAGGGTTTGAATTAACAAAACCTTACAGCAAGGAGGCACGGTGGCCGGCGGCAAGGAGGCAGACGGTTGGTCAGGGCAGGCACCAGGCAAAGCGGGTTTTGGTCTTTGGGAAATGTCGAATGGGTTAAAAAAAATAAGTGAGACTTTGGGGTTTGGGCAGTGGGGTAGGATAGAGAAAATAAAAATAAAAAATGCGTGCAAAGAGGATAAAACCCAGGACCTTTGGTATTGCAGACAATTACTTTAACCACTTGATAAGTCGATAATTATACGTATTTTTACCCTCTTAATATTATATTTTTAATGTCGTCTTTCGTATTTTAAAGCTAATGTTATAATTATTTTGTGTTTTGAGCTTTTAATCCGTCTTATATTATTGTGAGCTAATTTAGACTTTTAATATGTATTTTGATCATTTAGTTACTACCTGTTCAAATTGAGTTCGGATTTCTACTAAAGTAGTGTTATGAATGTAGGACGGTCCAATATCGTATTCACTTCGTCGAAAGAGGAATAAAAATAAGCAGGCAAGCAAGTACGTACGTAAAAACTTTACTAAACAAATGACACGGAGCCGCGTAATATAAAATAGAAGACGCAAAGTCCATAAAAGATATAGAATCCAGACGTATATAGAAGACGAGAGAGAAGAAGACTCCAGGAAAAAAAACAGAGGCGATCCGACGGAACCCTAACTCCGTTCCGACCCGTTTTTCCTCCGATTTTCCATGAGATTTCTCAATCTTTCCTCTATTTTTATTGTTTTTATCATTAGTATGAACTAATTTAATTATAGGGGCATGTAATTAGCTATTTGATGTTGTGGGTTTATGAGATTGGATTATTGTTTGAATGATTAATTAGTAGATTGGATATTTATTCTAGATTCGTAATTTGACTCTATGATTCATGTTAATTTATTTAGTCTGGTCATCTATATTATTTTCGTGAGTCTATTGTTGAATTGAGAGTAGTGTTAATCGAGTTGCAGTTTTCTGGTTCGGTTTCCTTCACTTGAATCTTGTTTGATAATTGAATTGTATGAGGTTGCAGTTTTCTGGTCTTATCTAATTCAATTGATTGGTGCTCTTAATGCGATTGAGTTTGTCAGGTCGATACATGTTTTCATGGTTGAGTTGACGTAATTTGACTAGGATTAAATTTGCGTGTTTTCACGGGATTTAACGAGTAAGAAAGATAAAAGTAGTAGTTTGCTTGTTTCCAAGGGACTAACTAGTTAACCAGTCTATTCAAGACTAAAGTGAGTCGATGATTTTACCCCGCTATCTATAGAAAATTACATGTTTCCTATTAATTCGTCATTCATAGTCTATCATTTATAAGATTCGCTACTTTAATTTGTTACTTAGCTTAGCCACTTTTAGTTCAAAACAACCTAAACCAACCCCCCATTATATATTACAGTTATATATATTATATTTAGTTAATTTAAGATAGTAACTTCAGTCCTTGTGGGTTCGACCCTTGCTTACACTATCTAATTGGTAGAATTAGCGAGTGAATATAAATTTAATTTTGATTGCGGAAACGACACGCATCAAATTTTGGCGCCGTTGCCGGGGATTGATTTCCTTATTATCTTAGATTATATAATAATTCGTTTAGTTAGGTTAGTTATTTATTTATTTTTATTTTTTATATATTTGTTAATTTTGTTAATAGGTACTTCTTTGACTTCTAGACATGGCTGGAGCTGCTGAAAAGAGCTTGAGGGAGCATTTATTTTCTTGTGGGGAGACGCCGTTGAGTATTATTTTTCCCCCTTTGGAAAAACCATTTAAGCTAAACTCAGGTTTTATCGAACTTCTCCCTAAATTCTTTGGTAATTCAAATGAAGATGCTCAAAAACATATACAAAATTTTTATTTTACCTGCTCTACTTATTCTTTAGATGGTATTGATGATGATATAATTAAATTTCGAACATTCCCGTTTACTTTGCATGACTTAGCTAAGGATTGGTTGTTTTATCTTCCTGCTGGTTCTATTAATTCTTGGGAGTGTTTGCGAAAAGCTTTTCTTGACCAATATCAACCACCTAGTATAACTAGAGCAATAAGAAAACAAATTACTTCTATTGAACAAGATGAAAATGAATCTCTAAATGAATATTGGGATAGATTTAACCGACTTTGTATTTCTTGCCCCCAACACCAACTTAGTGAAAATATTTTAATTGAATATTTTTATGATGGTTTAATGGATGATCAAAAGAGATTGATAGACATTGCTAGTGGTGGTTCATTGATAGATAAAACTCCAACTGAGGCTAGGAAATTAATTTCAAACATGGCCATTAGTACCCAAGAATATGGAGTAAAGGATGAATCTGTGGTAAAAATGCAAAAACAGTTAAAAGACCAAGCTGAACAAATTAAAGAATTGAAAAATGTCATGAATAACCAACATCAATCTTTGGAAAACATGGTAAAACAACTAGTAACTCAAATAGGACATGTTCACGCAAACGATATTAATCGTCAAGAACGAACAGAAATTCACCTCCACCAGCTTGATAATCAGATGAAACTTATGTTTACTACTCTTCAGAATAGCTTAGTTGTATATAATTTAGAGAAAAACGAATCTCCTACCATTGGTGAAACTAAAGCTATTACTTTGTGAAATGGTAAAGAACTTCATAATATAATTCAAACAGAGAAGGAGCTTGAGGTTAGTCATGAAGTTGATAATAATAATGATTTGCATATAAATAATGAAAATGGTATTAAAGTTCAAGAAAAAGTAGAGGAAGAGGAAAAAGAAAAGACGTTAACTAAACCTTCCCCTTCCCCTGATAAAAATGTTAGAGCTACCATTCCATTTCCATCTAGATTTGTTCCATCCAAGAAAGATGATCAAAATAATGAAATTTTAGAGATATTTAAAAAGGTAGAAATTAATATTCCACTCTTTGATGCTATTAAACAAATGCCTAAATATGCTAAGTTCTTAAAAGAGTTGTGCACCAATAAAAGAAAAATAAAGAGTGGTGAGAAAGTCTTAATGGGAGAAAACGTATCTGCAATTATTCAAAATAAAATACCTCCTAAATATAAGGACCCTGGCATGTTTAGTATATCTTGTAAAATAGGAAACTTTAAACTTAATAAATGTATGCTTGACTTAGGAGCTTCTATTAGTGTGATGCCTAAATCCATCTACCAGTCCCTTAAGTTAGAACCTATGTCTCAAACTGATGTAGTGATTCAGTTGGCTGACAGATCACATGCCTACCCTGTAGGTGTCTTAGAGAATGTTTTAGTTCAAGTTGACGAATTAGTGTTTCCCGTTGATTTTTATGTGCTTGATATGAGTAATTCGTACGACTCTACAAATGTGCCACTTTTATTAGGGAGACCTTTTCTTAAAACAGCTAGAACTAAAATTGATGTATATGAGGGTACTATTTCTTTTGAATTTGATGGTGAATTGATCAAACTGAATATATATGATGCCATGAAATATCCTAGTGATACAATGAATGTGAACTCGATAGAGATTAATGATATAAATGACACAATTGAACACGAAAGAATTGATAAATTAAATGAGTGTGACTTATTTGATGATGATGTGGATTTATGTCCTATGTTGTCTTCGAATGAAAAGGTTGAGTCTTTTTATGCAAATCCAGCAATTAATTCTTTTGAATGTGTTTCAAGTCTTGAATTACCGAAAAACCCTCCCAAATTAATTCCTTCGGTCAAATGTGCCCCTACACTAGAATTAAAACCCTTACCTAGTAATTTAAAATATGCTTTCTTAGGTGAACATGATACTTTACCTGTCATTATTTCTAGTTCACTGTCTGGGTCACAAGAGTTTAAATTGTTAGAGGTCCTTAAAGAATATAAAGAGGCCATAGGATGGACGTTAGCTGACATAAAAGGCCTTAGTCCCACCCTTTGTATGCATAGAATATTCTTAGAGACAGACACTAAACCTTCTAGAGAACCCCAACGTAGATTAAATCCCTCCATGTTAGAAGTCGTTAAAAAGGAAATGGTAAAATGGAGGGATGCTGGAGTGATATACCCTATTTCTGATTCTGAGTGGGTTAGCCCTATTCACGTAGTCCCAAAGAAATCAGGTATAACTGTAGTGGAAAATGATAAGGGTGAACTCGTACCTACAAGAGTGTCTAATGGGTGGAGGGTTTGTATAGACTATAGAAAACTCAATAAGACCACTAGAAAAGACCATTTCCCCTTACCTTTTATTGATCAAATGCTAGAAAAACTTGCCGGAAAGTCATTTTTCTGTTTTTTAGATGGGTATTTAGGTTATACCCAAGTACCCATAGCACCCGAAGATCAAGAGAAAACCACTTTCACGGGCCCCTTTGGTACTTTTGCCTTTAGAAGAATGCCCTTTGGCCTTTGCAATGCACCTGGAACCTTTCAAAGGTGTATGATGAGCATATTCTCGGACTTAATTGATAATTGTTTGGAAGTATTTATGGATGACTTTACTGTTTTTGGTGATTCCTTTGACTTGTGTCTTCATAATTTGTCACTTGTGCTGAAAAGATGCGTTGAGACGAACCTCGTTTTAAACTTTGAAAAGTGTCATTTTATGGTTATACAAGGTGTCGTTTTGGGTCATATTGTGAGTTCTAAAGGTTTAGAAGTAGACAAAGCTAAAATAGATGTTATAAGTTCTTTGCCATACCCAACTTGTGTGCGTGAGGTTAGATCTTTCTTGGGGCATGTGGGCTTTTATAGGCGGTTTATTAGAGATTTTTCAAAAATTTCATCCCCGCTATGCTCTTTGCTAGCTAAAGATGTTAACTTTGTGTTTGATGATGCGTGTAAAGTGGCGTTTGACATTCTGAAAGACAAACTCACCTCTGCCCCTATTATGCGCCCACCTGATTGGAACTTGCCTTTTGAAATTATGTGTGACGCTAGTGATAAGGCAGTAGGAGCAGTCCTTGGCCAGAAAGTTGATAAAGAGTCGTATGTGATCCAATATGCTTCAAAATCGCTAGACCCTACCCAATGTAACTACACAGTAACTGAGAAAGAAATGTATGCTGTGATATTTGCCTTAGAAAAGTTTCGGCCATATTTACTGAGAACTCATGTAGTAGTATATTCTGATCACTCTGCATTGAAATATCTTTTGAACAAGAAAGAGTCTAAACCTAGATTATTACGTTGGATGTTATTATTACAAGAATTTGATTTGGAAATTAAGGATAAAAAAGGTGCCGAAAATTATGTTGCTGATCACCTAAGTAGAATTGTTCAAGATAAAGAAACAGTAACCTTATCTAATTTATTTCCCGATGAACACTTGTATGCATTAAATGGTATACCACCTTGGTATGCTGATATCGTGAATTATCTAGTGTTAAAAGAGTTTCCCAAAGAACTGTCTAGGGCTAAAAAAGATAAAATCAAACATGATGCAAGACAGTATATCTGGGATGAGCCTTACTTATTTAAAATTTGCTCTGATGCTATTGTGAGAAAGTGTGTGCCTGACAACGAAATTAAATCGATTCTTGAATTTTGTCATTCATTTGAGTCTGGTGGTCATTTTGGTCCTAAAAGAACTGCTCATAAAGTTTTGGAATGTGGATTTTACTGGCCTAATTTACATAAGCATGCTTATTTATTTGTGAAATCGTGTGATAAATGTCAAAGAACCGGTAATATATCTAGGAGAGACCAAATGCCGCTCAGTTCTATATATGTATATAATATATTTGATGTTTGGGGAATTGATTTCATGGGGCCATTTCCATTCTCTTTTGGTAACGCTTATATTTTGTTAGCCGTAGACTATGTTTCTAAATGGGTGGAAGCAAAATCTACTAGGACTAATGACTCTAAAGTGGTGGTTGACTTTGTTAAGGATCAAATTTTTAATAGGTTTGGTGTTCCTAGAGCTATAATTAGTGATAGAGGTACTCATTTTTGTAATCGCATTATTGAGGCTTTGTTTAGAAAGTACCATGTTACTCATAAGGTTTCAACTGCTTATCACCCGCAAACTAATGGACAAGCTGAGATTTCCAATAGAGAGATAAAGTCTATTTTAGAGAAAGTTGTGAATCCTAATAGAAAAGATTGGAGTATACGTTTAGGTGATGCATTATGGGCGTATAGGACTGCTTATAAAACTCCAATAGGAATGTCTCCATACCGATTGTTATTCGGGAAATCCTGTCACCTTCCAGTAGAGTTAGAACATAAAGCGTTTTGGGCTATTAGGAAATGTCACATGGATTATGAAAAGTCGACGGCTTTTAGAAAATTGGAAATTCAGGAGTTAGAGGAAATAAGAAATGATGCCTATGAGAATTCTGTGATTTACAAAGCGAAAACAAAGAAGTATCATGATAAGATGTTATCTAGAAAGAGTTTTTCTATTGGAGACAAAGTATTACTTTATAACTCGAGGTTAAGGCTTTTTCCTGGCAAATTAAAATCAAGGTGGAATGGACCCTTTGAGGTTATTAAGGTATATGAGCATGGTGCGGTCGATATTAAATGTTGTAAATCCGGGAACGAATTCAAAGTGAACGGTCATAGGCTTAAACCATATTATGTGGGATTCGAAGCCAAATGGATTGATATCATTGATTTGGATGACCCGGTTTATGAAAGTTGAGCATTGACATAATGTCGAGCCACGATATTAAATAAGGCGCTTCTTGGGAGGCAACCCCAGCTTAAATTTTTATTGTTTTCGTGTGTGTGATTTTTATATGCTTTATTTTGTTAATTAGTTGAGTCGGCTTAAGTGCCTCCCCGAGTTTCGCAACCTTTGTAGGGGGATATTAATAGTGTCGGTTGCACAAAAATATTAGAAATAGTAAAAAAAAAAATAAGAAAAATTTCACTGCTGATTTTACGGGTATTTTGATTCGTCTATATTTCACGAGTTTTGGTCGAGTGTGTTTCATTTTGCAGGTATGCATGATTTTTATGGCTGTCGGGTTATTGTTTGGTCGATGTACTCACCTTGGGATATTGAGCAGCAGCCAGATGATGCAACTTTGGGGCTGAAACACTCACTGAGAGCGAATATGAGCTACTCAAGGCTGATCTTACCTGAGCCGCTATGCACTATTGGCAGCAGCAGCAACATGAGGATATGCTCCATTTCCAATTAAATCTCGCTAAGTATCTCTCCCTCTTATTAAATTTTGTTATAAGTACATAATGTTTAATCGCGATGTTTATTTTCGACATCGAGGACGATGTCGAGTTTAAGTGTGGGGGAGAGGCAAGCTAAAATAATTTATTTAAAGTTCTGGAATCTGGTCAAATTTAAATTCTTGTTGTGGATAACATCGGTTTTATGTGAATTCTGATCGGAAAATGTTGTTCATTAGTAAACTTATGCTAGATATGACTGGTGAATGGCTTTTGTGTGCTGCTGCTTGTTTGAATTTTGAGTATGGGTGGTTATGACTATTTTTAAGTCACGTGCTGCTGAAATGTTTATGAAAGTGAATGGTGTTTAAGTAACAACCTTATGCTTATTGGACTGTACTAAGACGAGGGAGTCGACGACAAGCTCTTATGTAAAAATTTTTCTAAAATACTAACCTAAAAAAAAAAAAAAAATTATTTTTCACTCACATTTATAGATATTAAAAATGTTTTAAAGTTGTGTATACGTAAGTTTTTCCTCCATTTTGAACTTGGATTGATTAATTAGGTGACATACATATTTTAAGTCTCCTTTAAATTAAAATTATAAAGCACTTTATTTGGCTACCTTTATTTACACTTTTATTGACTCCAGTGTATGGGTGTAAGCCGGTCTTTAATTTACTTTCATAGGTGACTCCTAATCAGGGCTTCAGGGAGATTATTTGACCTTATTTAAACAAAAATTCTATCCGGTGGATCGAGTAATTAGATCCTTAGGGGAACCCAGTCATTGTACTGGGAGAATGCCTAATGACCTGTCCGGATGGGCGGGATCCATTGGTCGAAAGCTCGCTACAAGGGTCACTGGATAGACGGTTACGAACTTTGGAAGTTGGAGGATGTTGAAAAAAAATGATATGAAAAAGAAAAGAAAAAAAAGGGAAAAGAAAAAAAACAGCAAGAAAAAGAAAATGATACGTTAAGAAAAAAAGAAGCAGAGAAATAAGAAATGAATAAAGGAGTGGATGTATTATTGGTGTCGGGTTCATTGAGGGACGGATACACTTGAACGCTCGGGAGAACGATCCTCGTACTAAATGTACAGAAAGTAAAATTTCCTTATGATCTTAAATTGCCCAAACAGACCTCTATGAGTCAATACACTTTGCACACGCGCACAAAGGTAGTTGGACCGAGTGTCTTGCTAATGCATTTATTTATAGTTATAATTTAGAAGCGGTTTTAAATATTTATGTTGATTAATTAATTAGTTGTATAGTTTGAAGTGGAGGGTAAGTTTTGTATACGTTACTTCCTAATCTAACTTAAAATGTTTTCCGTTAACTTTGCTAATTTATAAAAATGATTTCTAAAAATGCTTTAGTTTGTCGTCGATAAACTTGTTTTGGTTTGTCTAAAATCAGTGAGATTGTTAATTTATCTTTAACTCAAGTTTTGTCATTGTCGAGGACGACAATAGTCTAAGTGTGGGGGATTTGATAAGTCGATAATTATACGTATTTTTACCCTCTTAATATTATATTTTTAACGTCGTCTTTCGTATTTTAAAGCTAATGTTATAATTATTTTGTGTTTTGAGCTTTTAATCCGTCTTATATTATTGTGAGCTAATTTAGACTTTTAATATGTATTTTGATCATTTAGTTACTACCTGTTCAAATTGAGTTCGGATTTCTACTAAAGTAGTGTTATGAATGTAGGACGGTCCAATATCGTATTCACTTCGTCGAAGGAGGAATAAAAATAAGCAGGCAAGCAAGTACGTACGTAAAAACTTTACTAAACAAAATGACACGGAGCCGCGTAATATAAAATATAAGACGCAAGAGTCCATAAACTATAGAGACTCGAGAAGATAGAATCCAGACGTATATAGAAGAAGAGGAGACAAAAGAGGACTCTAGAAGGAAAGGCAGAGAGGGAGCGACGGCGACAGAAGAGCAGACGGAGACGAACCCTAACTCCGTTTCCGACCCGTTTTTCCTCCGATTTTCCATGAGATTTCTCAATCTTTCCTCTATTTTTATTGTTTTTATCATTAGTATGAACTAATTTAATTATAGGGGCATGTAATTAGCTATTTGATGTTGTGGGTTTATGAGATTGGATTATTGTTTGAATGATTAATTAGTAGATTGGATATTTATTCAAGATTCGTAATTTGACTCTATGATTCATGTTAATTTATTTAGTCTGATCATCTATATTATTTTCGTGAGTCTATTGTTGAATTTAGAGTAGTGTTAATCGAGTTGCAGTTTTCTGGTTCGGTTTCCTTTACTTGAATCTTGTTTGATAATTGAATTGTATGAGGTTGCAGTTTTCTGGTCTTATCTAATTCAATTGATTGGTGCTCTTATTGCGATCGAGTTTGTCAGTTCAATACATGTTTTCATGGTTGAGTTGACATAATTTGACTAGGATTAAATTTGCGTGTTTTTACGGGATTTAACGAGTAAGAAAGATAAAAGTAGTAGTTTGTTTGTTGCCAAGGGACTAACTAGTTAACCAGTCTATTGAAGACTAAAGTGAGTCGATGATTTTACCCCGCTATCTATAGAAAATTACATGTTTCCTATTAATTCGTCATTCATAGTCTATCACTTATAAGATTCGCTACTTTAATTTGTTACTTAGCTTAGCCACTTTTAGTTCAAAACAACCTAAACCAACCCCCCCATTATATATTACAGTTATATATATATATATTATATTTAGTTAATCTAAGATAGTAACTTCAGTCCTTGTGGGTTCGACCCTTGCTTACACTATCTAATTGGTAGAATTAGCGAGTGAATATAAATTTAATTTTGATTGCGGAAACGACACGCATCACCACTGCGCCACTTAAGCATTACTGCTAGTTATAGAGCGTATATTGTTTATTGTTGAGTTCTCAGTTTTTTAAATATAAAAAAATTCCGTTAACCGAGAGTGCGCACGTGCGGTGCAGTGCGCACCCCTCGTTCCGCCACTGGTTTGAACTCAGGCTGCATTCCTGCATGTCCTGTGAGTTTACACTGCAAATTGGTTATCAGAGCCAGGTTAAGAGTTATCGTGAGTCTATTATACCCTAACTAATTTAAAAATACAAAAATATCCCAATGACTGAAGAGAGGCTTGTAGGAATCGAGGAGAAGGTGGACCAGTTAGCATGAACTGTCAATGTAATGCTAGCTTCTCTAAACACTATCATGAACAATATTCCAAACCCACCAATAGGAAGACCACCTCCAAGAGGCAGAGGCAGAGGTCGTGGCCACATGGGAGTAGGAAGAGGTCAACCCTTACAGGAGGAAGAAGGGTCAAATTCAGGAGAAATCAACATGACTTATGAAGAAGTCCCTGAACACACTGATAAGTATCTCAAGGTAGAAATTCCTGAATTTTCTGGTATTTTAAATCCTGATGACTTACTAGAATGGATTAGGGATTTTGAATAGGTGTTTGAATATAAAGGCTACAATGATGTTAAGTCATTTAAGGTTGCTGTTTTAAAGTTAAAGAGCTATGCTTCTTTGTGATTTGATAATCTGAAACACCGAAGGCTTAAGGAAGGGAAAGAACCCCTTAGATCTTGGTCCAAACTTAAAAAGAAAATGTTGAGTAAGTTTGTCACCAAGGGCTATAGCCAATACTTGTTTATTAAACTGTCTAAGCTTAAGCAAGAAGACAGACATGTTGAGGCCTACCTAAGAGACTTTGAGCAGTTAACACTGCAGTGTGAGGTCAATGAAAAGCCAAACCAGAGAATTGCTAGGTTCGTGGAGGGCCTAGATAGGAACATTGCTGCTAAGGTTAGGATACAACCTCTTTGGTCCTATGATGATGTTGTTAACCTTACACTAAGGGTTGAGAAGATGGGAAAGACCAAACCCATTGTGTCTAAGCCTGCTAATAGACCTATGTACAGACCCTACAGTGGCATTAAGATTGGAGAAACCCGTAAAACAACCACCCAGTCCACCACGGACAAGGGCAAAGGAGTTATGAACGCCAAACCTAACCCAACCCCAACTGAAAACACGATTAAGTGCTTCCAGTGTCAAGGCTATGACCATTTCAGGAAGGACCATCCTTTTAAGAGGGCTATGACAGTCATGGAGGTAGAAGAATGGGAAAGGGAGGGGTGGTTGGGTATGAGGTTGATGAGAGCATGGTCTTAGAGGAGGTAACAACTGAGGAGGGACTAGGTCAAGACTTGGTTATGACTCACCCTGATACAGGCCACAACTTAGTCCTCTAGAGAGCCATGCATTCCCAACAAGCACCATTGGAAGATGACCAAAGATCCTTGATATTCAGAAGTAGGTGCACAATTCAGGAGAGGGTCTGCAACTTGATTATTGATGGAGGTAGTTGTACTAATGTAGCATCCAACACCCTGG
Organism: Heliosperma pusillum; assembly: GCA_022085475.1. Classification (NCBI taxonomy): domain Eukaryota; kingdom Viridiplantae; phylum Streptophyta; class Magnoliopsida; order Caryophyllales; family Caryophyllaceae; genus Heliosperma; species Heliosperma pusillum. Next base: position 12,392 of record JAIUZE010012989.1, read on the forward strand.
TGAATAAGCTGAACTTAGCCACTCAAGAACACCTACACCCCTACAAAATAATGTGGCTTAACAAAGGAGCGAGCTGAGGTGAGGGTTGACAGGCAGTGCTTAGTCCCATTTTCCATTAGGAAGGGATACAAGGATGAAGTGATGTGTGATGTGGTTCCCATGGATGCTTTCCATCTGCTGTTGGGAAGACCCTGCGAGTTTGACAGAAACACAACTCACCAAGGGAAGGAGAACACATACAGTTTCAAGCATGGGGGAAAGAAGACCAGCCTAACACCCCTACCACCTAATCAGAAACGTTATGGGAGTCCTAAGACGCCTGAAAACATCAATGGAGTCATATTCTTATCAGAAGCATCTATGGTTAAGGAGTTCAAGGAGGAACAACCAATTTGTAGAGTCTATTGATCGAACACGAAAGAGGGGGGGGGGGGGGGGGGTGAGGTGAATTGAGTATTAAAAACTAGCCCCACTTTTTCGATTTATATGATATATAATTAATTATTTGATCTTATGAATTAAAATCAACTAATTAATTAATCAAAGTAAGCACGAATAACGAAATAACGAAAAGTAAAGAGATAAGAGAGAGGCACACGATTTTTGAAGTGGTTCAGTTTCACACGTTGAAACCTACGTCCACTATTCTCGATTAATAATTTTTAGTACCTTTATACGGATTACAAAAATTACCAACCCACTCGTATAATCAACACTATGATTATAACTCAAGGTGAGTATCGCTAAATACTCTATACTATCTTACGCTAATAAGAAAGTACAATATAACTCACACAGATTCCCGTTAAAGAATTGTAAGCTTATAATGATGTACTATTATCCAATAACGTATTTCACTCAAGCGATTGATAATAATTGATGCACGACTCTTTTAAAAACAAACTCTAAAAATAATAAATATTTGCTCAAAGGTTTGCTTTAAAACGATTTTGGAAAATCAACACAAGTAAAATAAATAGCCGTGTGAATGTATGTGTATTTCGTGTATTTTACAATTTGTATGTGAATGAGTATTTATAGAAGTAGAATCATAGTAGATCTAAAACCCTAGTATAATATTTAATAAAGATACTTATCTTATCATAAAATAATATTTGCTTATCTTTTAGAAATATCTTTATCTCAAAATATTATTTGGTTTATCTTATAGAAATATATTTATCTTAATATCTCAAAATATTGTTGTAAAGATATAGTAGAATCCTAGATTAGGTAAACTAAGGAAACAACCTATGGAGGCCGGATTCCTAGCTCACGAAACCCTAGGAGCACGAATCCCTAGGTGGCACAAACTAGGTTTCACGAAACCCTAGATGGCTCAACCACTAGGTGGGCTAATTAGGTTAACAACAAATTGAGATAGAATATATTAGAAACCCTAGGTAGCATGACAACCCATAAGTTGTATTACTAACCAATAGAATCTCATAAATATATTCTCTATTAAAATAATTGATAAATATAAAAATACTCTTTCACTTTTGAAAACATTTCAAAACATTTTATTTCCAAAATCATGCATCAATATTTTATCATCCAAAGTCATAGACTAAAGCTATAACTTTTGAACATAAAATCTCTCGAATGGAATAGTTACCGAATGACGACCTATACTATCTAATCTTCACAAAGATCTTCAGTATACGGATCATCTCTTCATCTTGATCACAAAGACCCTCCATCTCGAGTCTTGTGTAGTTTGATGTAGATCTTGTTTGAAGCGATTTTCATTAAAGTTATACCTGGTTAGCTATAACTTCCATGTTCACTTCCAAAGTTATTCCTGAAGTTGTTATAACTTTGTCTCACAAACTTTATCAAAGTTATGCCTAACTTTGATCTTTCTTCTCATAATTGTTGCTAGCTATAATAAGACTAAAGCACACAATTACACGCATATGATATATCGAGTAAAACATATTATTACGTAAACACATGTCATTATCAAAACTATGAAATTGGTCCAACAAATTCCCCCTTTTTGATGATGACAAGTCTCTTATGATTTCCTCTTAACATAGTGACTAAGTATGGTTCCCCCTCAACAAAGCACTCCAAAGTTATAGCAACTTTGATCGCAAGAACATAACAACTTAGCCAAAGTTATAGCTCGAGAGAATTTAAGAGATAACGAGTCTTGACAAGGAGCAAGCTTAAGCAAAGACTCAAATCATATCATTTCTTCCCCCTCTTGGCATCATTGAAAAGACAAGAACAAAGACATGAAACGACTAGAATAACACATGTCAAGGCAAGAAATAGATATGCAAAATACGCAATATAAAACGATATATATCAAGCAAAATCAAGTGCAAATGTTAATTAAAACTACAAACCACAAAATATAGTATTAATGCCAAATGGGCCGAATGGATTAGTAGTTTAAGAAACAAAACAAGCTAAGGTAAGAAGATCAAGGCTTTTTGGGTTGTTGGATGATGTTGGGATTAATGTAATCGGGTCGGGTGCGGTACTCGAGAGTAGAAAGACGATCAAGGCACGTCGACACATGAGTAGCTTGGGCGGTGAGGCAAACATCGAAGTTTCGAACCTTCAAAGAAAGAGCCTCCGTCGCATCAAGTATAGTGTGCATCCCCTCACGCATTTCCGAACCGCTTTTCACCAATGCACCTCCTTGGCTCACCAAGAATTGCATCCGATCCCTTTGCCTATACATCTCTTGTCGAATATCGACAACATTCCTCTGTAATTTTGCTAGGCAATCATCAACACCCGTCATCCAAGACCTCAACTCACTACTCACACCTGAACCGACATGGTCACGGGTAGAGCTAGTGTTCCCCATAGCCACAGTTTTTACATTTTTTTTTTCTTTTTTTTTTAACAACCGCAGCAATGTTCTTATCTTGCGCATCAAGGCGCTCCATTACTTTTCCCATAAACACATCCAATTTCGATTCAAGCCCCAAAAAATCAGCCACTCTCGGGTTCATAACAACCGAACCATTTTTTTTTATGTCTTCATTAACACCCTCTTGTACCCATTTTTTTTTTTTTTTATTAATCGACGCCTTTTTGTACCTTCAAGCACCGAAACCGACTCGGTTTGGGTTTTGGAGTTTGGGTGGTGGTGTTTTTGTAGAGTAGCCGCGTAGCGCCGGCTCTATTCCTCTTTTTCCTTTTTTTTATTTTGTTTTTGAATTTGGGTAGGAAAAGGAATATAAGGTAATTATTTTTTAGATATGGTAAGGATAGGATTAGGTAAATAAAAAGATATGGTAAGGTATTTTGTGTTGGAAATTTCGGCCAAAGTGAAATACATGGGTAGAATTTTGGTTTGATTAGGAAGGTGAATAAGATAGGTTTTTGGCAAATATATGTGGTTCATAATTCAATTTCCATAAAACACTTAATATGCAAGATACTCACGTAAAATATATTATATTAAACACAAATATACTAGCAATGAAATATGCGGACACAGTCATACAATCTCGTCTTAATCTAGCCAGTCACGCAGGTTCACAAAATAAATAAGATGAATTTAATTGCTACCGATTAAACCAATTTCCAACCGCAAAATCTCAAAACGTCTTCTCGCTAACGCCTTTGTTAAAATGTCAGCCCATTGATTGTCAGTACTACAAAATTCGAGTTTAATGTTGCCCTTTTCTACATGGTCACGCAAAAAATGATGTCTAATGTCTATATGCTTAGTACGAGAATGTTGAGCTGGGTTCTTAGAAATAACAATAGCACTCGTATTATCACAGAAAACAGGCATACAACCAACATTAACACCATAATCACATAGTTGTTGCTTTAACCAAAGTAGTTGAGAACATACCAGTCCTGCAGCGATATATTCGGCTTCTGCAGTAGACAGCGCAACCGAATTTTGCTTCTTTGAGCCCCAAGTTATTATGCACGGTCCAACAAACGTAGCAAATCCAGAGGTACTTTTTCTATCTAGGGAACATCCTGCATAATCAGCATCTGAATATCCAACTAGATCGAAATTACACTCAAGTGGATACCACAAATATAAATTAGATGTACCAATTAAATATCTCAAGATACGTTTAACTGCAATCATATGTGACTCATTAGGACATGATTGAAACCTAGCACAGACACATACGCTGAACATAATGTCAGGTCTACTTGCAGTTAAATATAATAAAGAACCAATCATACCTCGATATGTAGTCTCATCTACGGACTTACCATTTTCGTCTAAGGTCAACTTTTTATCAGTTACCATAGGTGTATCCATAGGATGAGCGTTCTCCATACCAAATTTTCTGATTAGCTCCTTGACATATTTTTGTTGGTGAATCTTTATTCCTTCCTTAGTTTGTTGAATTTGCAATCCTAGGAAGAATTTCAATTCTCCCATCATACTCATTTCAAATTCTGAGGTCATAAGATCTGAAAAATACTTGCACAATTTATTGTTAGTAGAACCAAAAATAATATTGTCTACATAAATTTGCGCAACAAGTAAATCAGAACCCTCGGATTTTAAAAATAGGGTTTTGTCGACAGATCCTCTTTAAAAATTGTTTTGTAATAAAAATTTGGATAATCTGTCGTACCAAGCCATAGGCGCTTGTTTCAACCCGTATAAGGCTTTATCGAGTTTAAAAACATGGTTTTGAAACTTGCTATTTAAAAATCCGGGAGGTTGTTCAACAAAAACCTCTTCTTCCAAATAACCGTTAAGAAATGCAGAGTTCTTAACGTCCATTTGGAACAATTTCATTCCTTTATGAGCTGCGAAGGCGATGAGCAAGCGAATAGCTGCAAGTCTTGCTACTGGAGCGAATGTCTCGTCATAATCAATCCCTTCTTGTTGATTATAACCTTGAACGACCAATCGAGCCTTGTTACGAACTATAACTCCTGAATCATCCAGTTTATTTCTAAATACCCATCGAGTACCAATCACAGTTCGATTAGAAGGTCGTGGCACAAGGTGCCATACTTTATTGCGTTCGAACTGTTGAAGCTCCTCTTGCATAGCAACAATCCAGTCGGATTCTGCAAGAGCTTCCTTGATGTTGGTAGGCTCTATGGTAGATAGAAATGAATAGAATGAACAAAAGTTATTTAAAGTTCGCCTAGTTTGAACACCTTTAGTCAAACTTCCTAGGATACTATCCATAGGATGAGAACTCTTATATTTCCATTTCTTAGTGTTCCTAGGCTCATCATCATCTGATGAACTTTCATTTTCCTCAAATGATTCAGAATCAAGATTGGTTCCCCCTGAGTTAGACTCTGGGGTTATAGCTGAAGTTGGTACAACTTTAGTTACACCATCTTGGTTCTGGTTCAAAGTTATAGCATCATCAGCTATAACTTCAGTTTCCTTTTCCTTGTTTTGAGAAGAGACATTCGTATCATCAACACTTGTCTCAGTTCTCTGTTCGAGGTCATTTGCGGATTTATCAAGTTCATCATTGATTCCTTCAATAACTTCTTCATTATTAATTGGCACGTCATCTCTGGAGAGGCGAAAGTCTGGATCATTCATGTCCTCTTCCTCATTCTGTTCAACTTGTTCAAGCACACTATCTTCATCAAATACAACATGAACACTTTATTCTATGCACAAAGTTCTTTTGTTAAAAACTTTAAAAGCTTTGCTATGATTAGAATAACCAACAAACACAGCTTCGTCACTTCGTGGATCAAATTTGCTCAAATTACTTTTTCCATTATTATGGACAAAACACTTACTCCCGAAGCAACGAAGATGAGCTATATTGGGTTTTCTCCCTCTTAAAAGTTCATAGGGAGTCTTTTTGAGAATTGGTCTAATCATAGCTCTATTGTGCACATAGCATGCAGTACTTATGGCTTCTGCCCAAAAGCTCTTAGGAAGGCCACTACACAAAAGCATAGTGCGGGCCATGTCCTCTAATGTTCTATTCATACGTTCCACGACACCATTTTGTTGGGGGGTTCGTGGTGCAGAAAAGTTATGTCCTACACCATTCTCCCTACAATATTCTATAAAAGCTTGATTATCAAATTCGGTGCCATGATCCGTACGAATGGAAACTAACTTTTTGTCATACTTGTTTTGGGCGAGCTTCATTAGTACTACAAACTCATCGAAAGTTTCATCTTTAGTAAAGAGAAAGATAGGCCATACATACCTGGAGTAGTCGTCGACTAGGACGAATACGTACCTTGATCCACCGCGGCTTCTAACTTTCATAGGACCACATAAATCCATGTGTACCAACTCAAGTGGACGATCAGTACTTACTACTCGTTTCGGTTTAAATGAAGATCTAACTTGTTTACAACGGGCACATGAGTCACACATCTTTTCTTGTTCGAATTTGATTGAGGGTAAACCCTCAACTAAATCCCACGATTTAAGTTTCTTTAAAATTGTTGGACTGATGTGTGCAAACCTCTTGTGCCACAAGCATGAATCATCCACAGTGACTTTCATGCACGTAAAGGAACTTGTAGTGACTTTATTTAAATCAATCATATACATGTTCCGTTTACGTAGACCTTCTAAGATAACATTACTAGTACCTTCAACTATGATACAACACACATTTGAATGAAAAACGACTTTGTTGCCTTTGTCACATAGTTGAGAGATGCTTTGTGACAACCCTCGCGAATGCGGAAATATAAAACATACAAGCATGTGAAATAGTATGCGGAAATACGGTATTTTAAAAACTTTTAAACATGCAAGATATATATAACACGAGGAGTGTCAAAATATTACAAACTAAGTACGGAATATCCAACAAAGAACGGGGGGTATCTTAAAATATGAGCCAAGAACACAGTGTTTAAACCAAAACTAGCTAAAATCGTCTAGAGGTGAATCTTCCAGGGACAACGCCCGCTAGATCACACCCGAACCCAAAATATCATAGCAAAAAGCCATCCAAATCAAGCAACCTGTTCATCCATGAAAAACATGAACGCCACCGTCAGTGGGGAGTAACTCCGGGTTATCCCAGCCATATCACATCAAACGTACATAGAAGGAAATACAAAAGTAAATCATGCATATATAGATATACATGTGAGTTGCGATAAGAATAGATAGGCAATACAAGATATAATTATAAGATCACATGGCAATCAAATCCGAAGCCATCATGTTATTCAAAGACTCAGGGAAGACACTCTTAGGCAATCGAATACGCTCACTAGGGCTTGCATCTCACCGTTAGCGGTATAAGATTGATAAGATTGAGACTCGACAGACAAAACAAGTCAAGTCATGCGATGATCACGATAAATACAACATATTATCATCCATTCACGAACCAAGACATTGACGGTGTCCAATCATGCAATGACCATGAATAAGGTCATGAAATCACGCATTCAAAGACGACACAAGACGACAACTCTCACGGTAAATGAAACGCACTAGCATCGTGTACGTGGCAAGTAGGATTAAAAGGCATCCACGGGATCACATTTCCTTGAACTCATACGCGATGCTTACATTTCGCCTATGTAGACACATTTCCTCCTGGTAGGAACGATAAGGCTCCTAATCTAAACCTGGCCAGATTCTCGGAATCCCATTTTCCGATTCGATATGCGATCACGTTTCGCACCCAAGACTCGGTCTTACAAAGAAAACGCCGAGTACCCACATTCTCGGTAGATCAATTCACGAAAGAGGCGGAAAACGAGCTCAAGCCTCATAACATGCGGTACGCTACATGCAAATAACACCACCTCGCAAGTACACAACATTTGCCGGCCGGGTCGATCAACGCATAGCGTTCAACTCCCAACAACGTCGTCGTATGCCCACTAACACATGCATTTAAGCAGTAGGATACCTCTCCGTTCCGACATTCCAGCCTTACGAATGGGAAGGTAGCCAAGGGAATGAGAGTACAAAGCACAAGACAAAACCGTGCTCAAACCGCATCATTTGTAAAAACCGACTCAAAGTGGGAACATACCAAAAACCGTCACAAAACATGTGATACAAGCGAATGAGAATATCATATATCCAAAACATGAATCAAAACATGATACATAAGCATTAGACCAAGTTTAAGAAGCATAATAAATAGGAAACATAGATACCTCTCCAAAACAACAAGTTTGGAAACTATCTAAAACAAGGGTTCACTTCAAACTGTCATAACTAAAGTTCTAGACATGTAAATACAGAAATTCCAAGTCTAGGTGATAGCTTATCGTCTTACGGTTCCAATGAATGGTCACAAGCCCAAAACAAGCAAGTAACGAAGGAGATATGATCATTTTACGAAAAGGGGTCAGTGCAGTGAAACTGCACAAGTCACGACCGTGACTTGTATTTCACGCCCGTGACATGAGTTACCAGTTCACCCGAGAGCCTTCAACATACATTCAATCCTATCATTTCCAATTCTCATAATTCATTTCTAATAACTATCAACAATCAATATTCATCATCAACAATCATCAAATAACAACAATCATCATCCATAACATGATTCCTAAACTTACTAATCGTATTCTAATACGATTTCTAGCATATAAGCATGTAAAACACGTAAATTATATCGAGTAACCCTTCACCGTTACCTTTACGCGTCTTTAATCGATTCTAAACCTTCCTAGTCTCCACCTACATACAATTAGATAATAAAAGATGAATATCATTCACCTTGAGAAAGACGGATAATTTAAAAAGCGAGAAAGACGGTAATTTTATTACCAATACGGATAGAGGAAGCTAAGAGGGGAAGAATAAGACGAACTTACGTGAATTTGAGCAAGAAACGAATGAGATATGACGATTCTAAGACGGATCAAAAATGGAGGCAAAGTGTCTTTGGTTTCTTAGTGATGAAGAAATGTTGAGTTGAGTTGTGTTTGTGTGAGGAAGTATTAGGTTTAGGGTGAGTATATGTAAAGGTGAGTGGAAAAAGTCAAGAAAAGTCTAAGACGGCTTAAGACGGGATTCTCATGAAATCTCGCGTAAAAACCAAATACGAACTCGGAAATTCTAAATTCGACTCAAAAAAATAAATTCCAAATTAAAACTAAAATTCGCTGAAAAGTATCCGTAAAATATTTTTACTAGAAAAATAGGTTACATTTGCGGGTGTTACACAAAAATTATTTTTTTTAAAAATTTTTTCTTATTCAAAAATTTGGAAAAATGATCATTTAAAATGCAAAATGGGAAAATGCAATCCCTCCTCCAAGCTAAACATCACATTGTCCTCAATGTAAGCACAAAGACAAAATATGCAACGAGATACTTAATGGGAAAACGGGAAAAAGGAAAAATGAAAGAAGAATGAAGCTTACTAGTCAGCGCGGACTTCCTTAAGCTAGTCTTTTGGACTTGACAAGGAAGGTCTTTATAGATTCTTCAAAAACTCTTTCATCTGCAAAATAAATCCTAACAACGAAAAAGGGAATAAAAAAATAAAAATGTAAAAAGAAAAGGAACACGGGTTGCCTCCCGAGAAGCGCAATTTAAAAGTCTTGCTAGACTCCATTTCTTTCTTTTATCATCCTTTATCTTTAAGCTCACTATCATTTGAGCTCATCATCATAGCGTTCCTTACATTCTCCATCCATGCCAAGCTTTTCCGGGAATAGCCTCTTCTAGCACTTTTAGCAGTAGTGCTTTTAGTATGCTCACCTGCAAGAGAACCAACACTAACATGTGCCTCCAACGGATCCGTCAGTAAGGATCGAGGCATAGAAGAAACAACAGATGAGTCATCAAAATCAAGCACATAACAAGGCTCTTCTAACACGGGACTCCTAACGGTGGAATTTTTACTAAAGGTCACCTTGTCATCTCCTATCTCTAATGTCAACTTCCCATTCTTGACATCAAAAACTGCACCAGCGGTGTGCAAAACGGATCTTCCCAAAATGATTGGGATTTGACAGTCCTCGGCCATGTCAAGTACTAGAAAGTCAACGGGAATGAAAAACTTACCATTTTTGACGGGCACATCTTCTAAAACACCCATAGGTTGTTTTAGAGAACGGTCCGCCATTTGCAAAGTAATATTAGTGCATTTCAAGCACTCATGTTAAGTTTTTCAAACATATAAAAGGGCATGACACTTACACTAGCACCAAGGTCGCAAAGGGCCTTATCAATGGTATACGTGCCTATAGTGCAAGGGATGGAGTAATTACCAGGGTCCTTAAGTTTTGGTGGAGACTTATTTTGCAAGAGTGCACTACACTCTTCAGTGAAAGCTACGATCTTAATCTCATTGAAGGATCTCTTCCTTTTGAGGACTTCCTTCATAAACTTGGAATAAGAAGGCACTTGGGAAAGCAATTCAATGAAAGGGACTGTTACCTTTAAATTCTTGACGACGTCAAGTAACTTACCATACTTTGCCTCCTTCTTGTGCTTGGCTAATCTTTGGGGAAATGGCACTTTGATGTCAATAGGAATCTCGGGCTCTTTCCTCTTTGACGTAGGCACCTCACCTTCAACATCAACAACCACGGGCTCATCATTAGCCTTCTTCTTGATACCTCCTCCAAGCTTAGCCCCTTTTGCTACCACCTCCTTATCCATAGCAGTGGAAGGCTCATCATAATGCTTACCACTTCTCAAGGAAATGGCATTTACAGTTTCGTGAGGCTGGAAACATTGTGAAGGTTGCTGCCCTTGCTTTTGGTGGGTATTAGAAGAGGCATATTGGGAAATTTTAGCTTCCAACAATTTGATGGCGGCATCCTTAACTTGATCGCTCTCTTGGAATTGAGCTATTATGGTGTCTTGCCTTTGAGCCAATTGCAGCATCATGGCTTCAAGTTTACTTACCCCATTGTCACTTTGTTGAGATGTAGAGGATTGAAATTGTTCTAGCTTTTCTGTGAGAAGGGCTACTTGAGCTTGTAAAAGTGCCAAAGTGGGATCCTCTTGCTTAGATTTAAGTGGTATGGAGCGGGAATTTCCATATTGAGAATCGTGAATTGCCATGGATTCAATGGTAGTATGAGCAATTTCAACATTAATTTGATCAAATCTTCCATTGTTAGCAGAATCCAGGATACGACAGGACTCTATATAACACCCATTATAGAATGTGATGGCAAGGAGCCATGGATCTAACCCATGATGAGGACACTCCCTTTGCAAGTCCTTATACCTCTCCCAAGCTTCATATAGGCTCTCATCACCCCCTTGTCGGAAACCAGTGATTTGACTTCTCAACAAAGCGGTCTTTTCTAGAGGAAAGTACTTTTGGTAGAAGGCAATAGCTAAACTATCCCAATCGGTGATCCTTAATGTAACCTTATCAAGGCTATGTATCCACAACTTTGCCTTACCCCTCAAAGAGAATGAGAAGAGCATCTCTCTAATCTGCCCTTGGGTGACTCCAGTTTGTCTAATAGTGGAGCAATAGTCACAGAAGTTTTGGATGTGAAGGTTGGGATCTTCTGTGGCATTACCACTAAATTGGCTTCTTTCTATAAGGTTAATGAAGGCAGATTTTATTTCGAAGTTTCTGGCTGTGATTTGGGGTGTAGCAATACCCCTTGGAAGTGTTTCTGCAGAGGGTTTGGAATGGTCTGAAAGTCGAACCATTTCCTAATGTGAAGGTGAAGATGGAATGCTAATTGAAGATTGGGTGGTTTTTGTGAATTGAGATGAGAATTGATCTTCTTCTCCTTCAAGGTTAGATAGGGTATCCGAGTAATTTTGACGAATACGGTCTAAACTTGAAGTATCTGAAGCTTTTGAGATTTCGTTAAATAGTTCTTGTCTCTTACACAGAGTTCTTTCTAGGTCGGGATCTAATGAGATAGGGGTCCTTAGTCTAGAAGATCTTGGAATAAGATGGAAAAACTAAGACGAGAAATCAAGAGAGATCAAAAGGAATTTGGATTCCTAAAGACTAGACAAAACTAATTGCAAGAAAAATCACAAAAAGAGGAAAACTAAACCGTGCTCCCCGGCAACGGCGCCAAAATTTGATCGGACCTGTCGCAAGTCCTGGTCAAAGATAATTACCCATACTAGGCTAAAAACAAATTAATGTAATTAAGGAAGTAGGGATCGATCCTCAGGGAGATGGTGTTTCCTATAGAATGTGAAATGTCTTGCAATTGGGTTTTATCTAACGAGTATCTGGGTTTTGAGGTTTTGATTTCTAAGCTAAAAAGCATAAATGAAAACAAAATAAAAGCAATTCAAAATGAAAACAATAAAGCAAGTGATGAATTAACAATGACAGAAGGAATCTAGGGAAGTAGGTTCACACATGTAGATTAATATATTGATGAAATTGGATTTAGAACATGCAAATAATTCATTGTGAGTTCGTAAGAATGATGTGTTCATTACAATCATAGATCAGATGGTCTAGCGGGCTTTTAGGCAATTTACTAGGTCTTAATCTACCATGTCATGCATTGTCTATTCAATTCACGTATTTCTACCTTGGAAGAGAATCCCATTTTAGTCAATGATTTTGGGCAGAAATCGTTAACTATCGTTACAATCCAAACATGCATAGACACAACGTTTTAAAGGCACAATTTCTTTATCCAATTTTCATCTTTTAATTAACCTAACATGGCTACCCTACACCATAGAAAGGTGACTACTTACTCATGGTAATGTTTAAATCTAAGATGATGTCAATAACACAAACTAGGATAGACATGTTTATTTGGTTTTGATAATATTTTAAGACTCTTTAATTGGCGATAATAACGACGCTAAATTGACTTTCTATGGAAAAGAAATGATTACAACGGTATTGAAATTGAATCTAAAACAACATGTAAAGAAAATAGCAATCAAATAAGAAACATAAAGACTTTAAACAAAAGATAAAATGAGAATACCTAGATGACGATCAACAACGACAACGATGAAATATAAACAACCGTAATAGAAATTCCTTGCATAGAATAGTCGATCCACGAATTACAATACTTGAACCACATAAAGTAGATTACAAAGATGAAATTCTTATTGATCTAGGCTAAGGATTTGATGTAGAAAAGACATAAATAAGCTAAGAAACTAAGGACAAAAGGGAAGAAGAAAATGATCTAGACAAGAGAAGAGAGGCTAAGTTTCTCTTCCCTTAATCTAGGGTTTCTAATCTAAAGAGAAGTGTGTAGAGAAGAGTGTGTTGTTGTGGTGGCTGAGGCATCCTTTTATAGCAGTAGAGTTTCGTGGGGAAGGGGTCATGCATTCATCACATAGGACAAAAAGAAGGAAATCAAAGCAAAAGCTCGGATCAGCAGACATCCCCGATCGGGTTTACCACATACCCGATCGGGTATGTTTTAATCTAGATCAATTGACTTTCGTTTCATCTCCTTTGGCTTATGACTTGAGTTCCTTTATCCCCATTGACCTTTTGAGTCGGGTTTGATGATATGATTTGAGGTAGAAGGTCGATTGCTTCGCTTATTTGATCGATCTTTTGACAACTGCGAAATCGTCTTTACTTCTTCCTTCTTTGGAATCAGTGAACCTTCTTGAAATGCTTTTGACTTGGTCAAGCTTGCTTCTCAAATCGTCGGGTTCTAGGCAAATGCTCGGGAATATAGAAAAAGGGCGTAGAAACGTCACTTTCCCTACAAAACAGGTTTAAACATGGAATTCGCCTAGAAGACGACATTAGCTCATAAAATGGCTTAACAAAGCACAAATGACATACAAGACCGATACTAGAAGTATCTGATTATCTTCTCCCTCGCAATCAAGGGAGCAACCAAGCCCATCATCTGCCATCCCCCTTTTGCAGCTACCCAAAACCGACTTTAAGCTCTTAGGGGTGTTGCCCTTAATTCTAACAGGCCCGACTTGAGGTGTACTAACGGAAGCGGATGCTTCAACGGTGCTGGTGATAGTAGACTTGGCCCCAGAGTCAGAGGGAGACTGCGACTTTTTCAACTTCTTACAAAAAGTTTTCTTCCTGGCTGTGGACTTACGATTTTTAACCTTTTGAGACTGCCTACATTCTTCAAGCTCAATAAGGCGTTTCTCTACAAGGTTATTCAGCATTACCTCCTTTTTGTTGCCCAGCTAGGACAGAGTGTTTAAGAAGTCATCCCACCCCTCGTTCAAGTCAAACAACGTCAATAAGGCAGTGATCTCAGCTCGGTAAAGATCTCTAGAATCAAAGTTGCCCAAGTTGCACTCAAAAGGACACCCTTGATAAAAGAGCATGTGCAATATCATATTGTAACACCCCCATAATCCTTTTCTTTTCGGAAAAAGCGACTTTAGATAAAACTCGGATTATGGGTGGGTCACATTAAACTAAATGTAGTAGTAGCATCCAAATCATATAATAAGTATGGGTGTAAATCTAAATAGATTAAAGGAAAGAAATTCAAATCTGATTAAATCCAAAATAAAATGTTTGCGGAAGCGAAAATTAAAAGTTCAATAATTCATAATAGATAAATTATTTGAGCGTCATCTTCGATAATCTTTTTTTAGCGCGCTCTCCCAATCATACTACATCTTAGTTTCCCCGAGTACATGTCACACGTTCTGCTTGCACAAACGTGGTCATAGCAGGTCCAATTAAGGACAAAAACAAAAGAGGGTCAACAATAATGTTGAGTAAGGTAAACAGTCCAAAAGTAAATAAGAGTTTTACTTAAATTTAAAATTCATAAGAAAGTAGAGTATTATTGAGAAGTTCAAGTTTCTAAATAAGGAAATCTGATCCAAAATAGTTATTAGTCCTTCCAAATTCTAAAACACTTTCCTTCGAAGAAAACATTTTTTCAATTTCTTTGTTAAGTAATGGATAGAGGCCGTATGGAGAGGATCCCCACGCCCTAGTCCGGATAAGACGGGGTTCACCAAACCATGTAGCATAACTGTCCAAAAATCTCGAGTGTGCACACCTCTCCAAGAGCCAACCCCAGGGAGGAATATAAGAGGACGGGGTCTCGATCAACTAACCCCCACCAAAAGCTCTGTATAGGAGGTCCCCTTTAATTATTTCGGAACAACCTACCCCTCTACCAAAACTGTTCAAACCAAAAATCAAAACCCTTTCCAAACAATTAAATCCATTTCTTGAGATTAACCATTTCCATAACTTGTACAAAAGATCAAACGGTTTTGGTTTTCAAACTCTTAAAAGTTATGAGTCCTTTATTATATTTCAACACTTCAAAGGATGGAATAACATCAATTATTTTTCAATATTTCATCACAATAATCCAAAATTACAATAACAACCATTATAAACTCTATACACAATATAACATTTGAAACAATACTCAATAGTTCAAGAATAGTGTATGGACAAGCGTTTCCCTTACCTTATGAGCTGGTCTAGAAGTTTAAAGTGCTTCTTCTACAAATCCCGAGTCTACAATATACATAAAGTACTTGTTACTAAATTATTCCAGTCGGTCCTTAACTAGTTCAATTGGTTTTATGCTTTTTACTCGGTTTTTGTTATGTTTCCATTTTTAACGTTTTGTTCCGAGTTTTATTCTTAAGAAAGCGAACTAAGTTCACAATCATAATATTTAAGAGTATTTTTATCAAGTTGGTGCTTTTGGTTTAACAAGTTATAACTTATAGACTTGGTTTACACAAGTTTACTATCTTATACATAATTTACGGTTTTACAGATTCTGAACAGTGACTTCAAGATGTCATAACTCCTTCATTACTTAACTTTGTGGAGGTAAGACCAGTGCGGTTGTGTTCCTAAAAGGGTTATCTAACTTTAAGCGTCAAGGTGTCAAAGTCCAAAATCGAATCTAAGGCCTCTGAAATTATAGTTTAGTGAAAAAGTGACGGTTTCCGACTCACAAAATGTTTCGGGTTGGTTCAGGGCTTAAAACGTCGAAATAAAAAATTTCCAGAGGCTATTTTGCATATTTTTCTTTGAACTTTACTATAGTCAAAAATCAAGTATTCGTTTTTAGTGTAGCTATGTTTTCTAGTGCCTTTTGGTTTGAAAATGGTAGGTTCTCAACAATCGATTTAGTGAATCACTTTTAGTCATATATTTCATATTGTCTTATCATATTACAAAAATCATAATAAATCGAAAACATCTTATTCTAAAGCAAGGTTAGTTTTCATGGATTCCTTTATGAGTCTAGTAACTTTAGTCATTACAAGGTTGAAGTCTAAATCGGAGTTATAGATATCTAAAATCATGTTTTTACAGAATGAGTCGGATTTAGAGTCACAAAACGTGTCGGTGCATGGATCCTTCTTAAAGACATTATACAAGTTGATTCCAGAGCCTAATATGCTTTAAACTCACTGGATGTTATTGTGTTAAAATATGAGACCCTAACTTGTTCAATTGATATACTTTTAGGATTATTAAAGTGAGATATCAAATTCCAAGCTACCTGAAAACAGGTTTCACTAATCTATTTTTCATTTCTAAAAGGTGCGTGAAATGACCCTGAATATTTGTGGGTATTTTAATAACAACAATAGGTATGACATATATTTTTTTTACACTAAAATTACGAGTTTAAGTTTGATTTCTATTCTGTCTAATATTAACCTACGATTTTGACACTTTAATGGTTGTTACTTGCTTATTGTTTATGAATCGTGTTCTTAAGGGGATTCAACATAAAAATAGTGGTGGTTTAATTACTCTCACCAAGTGAAGATCTTGGTGTTAGCTAGATCCTCCTCCTTAATCTTTCTCCTTCTTCTTCTTCTTCTTCTTCTTCTTCTTATTCTTCTTCTTCTTCTTCTTCTTCTTCTTCTTCTTCTTCTTCTTCTTCTTCTTCTTTTTTTTTTTGGTTTTTCCTCTCTCTTTCTCTCTATTCTTTTTTTTTTGTTGATGGTGTTTTAGTGAGCCAAGAAATATGGTAGGAGCTTGGGTTATAAGATTTTATTGAGTGTTGGAGTGGAGATTTTGGAAAGACAAAAAGAAGGGTATGGGGAAGGAGATGGACGGCATCCAATGAGACAAAAGAGAGCATGCTTCAACATTTATTGGCTCATTTGCATGTAGGGTGGCTATAGGGTGGTTATTAGGTATCTAGACTAGATATGGTTAGGATTTTATTTAGTGTTGTGTCGGGTTTCCGCGTCACGAAAAGCGAAGCGTGACGATATATTATGAGACTCCTAATATCGACACAAGGGTTAAATATACATATATATAATGCTCTCTCTTATTAAAATAAATTGAAGGAATATATTTTATTATAAATTGTTTTAACGTTTGACGATGATAGCGTTATTAGATTAATCGTCTCAAAGTCGGATTAAATTTCTAGGTTACTTAACAGTTGTACCGCTACTAATTTCCCATGTTAGTTCTTATTATTTTTAGTCTTTATAATACTTTATTAATATTATCTTTAAATTTCCCTTTTTATTTTATTTGATGATTTTACGGGTATTACAATCTACCCTCCTTAAAACAAACTTTGTCCTCGAAGTTTAAACCTATCCTCCACAAACAAGCAACTAACGAGCTAACATAACTAGCAATGCGGGGACAAGATATGAGTATTACATCCTACCTCCCTTACAAACGTTACGTCCTCGTAACTAAATATTTAGCTAAAATAGTTCTAGATACTTAAGCTCCAAGGTTTCCTCGGCTTCCTAAGTGCGGCCTTCATTGGTTGACCATAACATCTCCTCAATTACTTCCAAGGTCTCGTATTGGCCTATGGTTTTAGGCTTAATTTTCCTTTCTTACGAAATCCCATATTCACCCTTCTCCTAGGTGATACCCTAAACAACAACAACTTATCTACCACTCATGGTTAATTCACGTTCTTTACTCATGGTTAATAATCGATCGCTGTGTTGGTCCGTTTTCCAGTTTCGTGAGAAACGATCAACACTTCCTCTTTCATCCAATTGCATCTTCTATCTTTATTATTTTCATCTTCAATTACACATATACACGTGTTCCACAAAATCCATTAACCTCTTGCGGTCTTACTAACACCTTTAAACCAAAACTCTTAAATCTGTTTTTACCTCAAAAATGGAAACAAATGTTTATCTTCAAATCTCCAAATGATATACAACTATTAATAATTTCATTAAATCCAATTCCGCATGAAATTCTAGTAATCATTAACTTAATTCTTCGAATTTACACTGTTGTATCATCATTCATCTTAAGCCTCACAACACTCCATGTATCACATCTTGAAATTAATTTAGCGGTCTTAATTAACCGTTATTTGAGAACTTCACAATTCATTTCTCTGTCATCTCGCATCCACAAAACTATGGTATATCTCAAATCCCTGATTGATCATTAAAACCGAAACATAGCCTACTAATTTTAGCATTCTCTATTGTCGTCAAATCACTAATGGGTCAATAAGGTTTCCTCAAAAATTCACCCTTAGATTTCCTCGATTAGTTAATTACCATAATTGATAACATTTTTCTTTCTATAAATTACTTAAAACATTATTACTTCATATGCTACAAGCCTCCAACAACTACGAAAAATCTTTACAGATTGATATAACGTTTACCTCAGATAGCAAGTGTTCCTCAAGAATCTCAATCCATATCATGCTACGTCAGACTTCTATCTTTCACTCAAGTTCTATTGGTCATGTCCATTACTTTTCCATAAAATACGTATCCTTAGCCATATCCTTAACTTCATCACAAATATTATATCGATTTGTTCTTTTGTGAAAAATTGTATATAAGCCTCATATCCTCTTTTGACTTTTTGCAACATTACATTCTCTTTTCACAATTAATCATAATTTTATGCCTCTTTACTGAATCCACACTCTAACAAGAATTCCTTCAAGTATATGGGTAATCGCTTATTCTTAATATCTTAGGACATGTAAATATCCAACTTACTACACATGATCACGCCACAAAGTTAGCTACTATCCCAGTGTCCATTCTATTTCTTATAACTATTATTCTTTCCAAACATACTACTTTCATTCCAATAAAACATAGAGACATAATATTTGGTGATATCATTTAAACAAATAGTGTCTCATTTCACTCCTTCAACATATGAAAAGATCTCAAATTGATTTCAGTGTCATGGATAAAATCTCATTCTACTACTTGTAGCGTTTATATCACATACAGTTAATTAGACAACAATCGTATGTATAACATCTCATATTATTATTCACATGATTGGAATTCTTCTTTAAAAATATATATCAACAGCGTATACGTCATCTCGTACTTCCATTCATACAACTGATATCTCAACAATCATTTGTACCATCAGGACTAAGCATCCAAGGTTATTCAACCAATCTTATATCATAATCAGTAGGCCAACATTGTATTACCAACTCAAGTATCCATCTTTGTATGAATAATAAATAGGCTAATAATTGCCCAAGCTAATATTCACCCTTTATTGTCTTAGATAAAATAATTATAAATGTCCACGATATAGTTAGCTTGTATGTTCCTAATAACAAGACTGTACCCACGTGTACTACATAAATCCTCGTAATTATCGCCATTGAAATCCCACTCGAATTCTGCACTAGATCACACTCCTCCTCGTGTTCATCACCTTCTCTTGCCTTCCCTAGTGGCGTATATCCTTTCCCTTTCTTTAATTAAAATTAATCAGCAACTCTTTATGGCCAGTAAGACTATATAACCCATAGTTATCATGATCAGAATATATAAGCTCAAATTACGTACTGATCTTATCTACTCTGCTTCTTTAATAAAGTTAACTACCCTATTTATTTATTTATTATTATTTTTTTCCATACATAATCTCTTGTCACTTCACATGTTTCATATTCATCCAACTAACTCCTTTATTTCATGGTGTGGTTGGTAAGCTAGCTCAAACACGTGAACTTATCTTTCTCACTAATGTGTCCACAAGGTCTAAAAGAGCGTCTCAAAAAGGTCAAATATTATAATATATCTTACTCGGACAAACTGTTCATTCTAATTACCTTTAATTTTAAACAAAACCAGACTTTATATGCATCACGCATCCGAGCCTCAAATATACCTCACATATTACAAACCAATAGATTATTCTTTCAACTCTTTTCACAAATTCAAATAACTATTACTATAAGTAAACTAGTTTTTGAACACACCTCAATAAAATTCACTTACATCACTCCAAGCCATTGTTCTAGTCATCCCAAACGTTTCAATTGTACTTTCTCCTTATGTATTCCAAAATTAAAGTGATCTCTTAATACTAATTACTGTAAACTATTCTACTCGATTAAGAACCACAACAATTTGTGTTAAGCTTTCATTCTCTCAAAGTTATGTTGCGACCTAATTTCCCAATGTCATACCTTTTGTAATTCCTTATTCATACTAAAGCAAAAGAAGTATCTACCCTCTCATTTAAATCTATGAAATTCTCTACCAAAATGTATTAATAACCCATAAATTACGATTTACATCTCGACGACTGAACTTCATCATTGATCCAATATAGTCCTTACACTTATCCTCAAAATACCATTCAGTGCATTAAGTGGAGTCAATTTGATAACATCATACTCTATTCCAATATCTTTTCATTACTCGAAGCCCAATCACCTTTAATATCCACATCATAAATATCATCCCAGTTAAGCTAGTACCTCTCATCATATATTTTCTACACATGCCATCTCTAAACCACCGATCTTCACATTACATCATCATCATTCTCAAATATAATAGCGTAAATGTTCATTTTTTTTTCCAACTAAATAGTTCTTCATAATCCACCAAGTTAAATCGAATCATTCGTATAATAGTCATTCAAGAAAAGTTATCTACTGATATATCTCGATAACTTTCGTATCATTATCACAACAATAACATACTTATCAATACCTCAATTCATCACTCATTTACGAAGAAATATTTAGTACAACATCTCACAAATTTCCAAGATTTCTTAATCAACAACCCACAAATAGGTGTATTCAGTCATGCAGACTTCCCTAAGCTCCAAATTCCTCTCAAGGTTATCCTTGTTATATAGTCTAACTAAGTTTTCAAGTAAGCTCGTTTACATCAGTTTCTTGCATATCAACAACTAATTAACAATATCCCTGCTTATCATATGGGACATTATCCACACACTATGGTTCCCAAATAAAATGTACTATTACGTTGATCCTATAGGCAATGTCCCTTAAAGAATGTTCAGATATACCTACTATACTTCACTTTGCTTATATATACCAAAATTTTAATGCACCCTTATTGTCCAAACTCTTTACATAATTTTTAACCTCACTTAAACACTAGCATAGTTCCACTTTAAGTCTCATCGCAACAAACAATACCAAAGGCTAATAGATAGTGCAACATTTGATTTTAATTATATTATTAGTCATTTTTAAATCTATGATTTTACTCCCACGTAAATCTTCACTTGTAATATCAAGTCTCAAAATCCATAATCTATATAATTCAATAGTGTTAAAATAATTTACAACTCACGGCTTCAATTAGTTATATAATCATTAAAACTCTAATATCCTGTTACAACTCCAAATGGAACCAATAGCCATATCATGCAATACATTCCCAATAATGATCGCCATCACATTACAATTTGAATTATAAAACAAATTCTCATGTATATAATTTCAATAAATTCAATACGTTACACATCTCAAGTACCATCACAAGTTAAGATTCCATTCCATAGCACCATATTATGTGCATGCTCAATTTCACTTTAAATCATATTAACATACAACATTGCATACCATTTCCATATCCCTTACAAATCATAATGTTCAATCATTCAAGTCTATTCTAACAATTCGTAACATAAGTGCCATACAATCCCACAATCATCACACACGCGTCATTTATTATCGTTATTTTTATTTTATTTTTATTTTTTTAAAACTTTATGAAAATATTTACTTAGGTCGGTCGATTCATGGGCGGTGAAGAGATATGAAGATCTAATCACCTATCCAAGAAGGAAACCCGCTCTGATACCACTTTGTAACACCCCCATAATCCTTTTCTTTTCGGAAAAGCGGCTTTAGATAAAACTCGGATTATGGGTGGGTCACATTAAACTAAATGTAGTAGTAGCATCCAAATCATATAATAAGTATGGGTGTAAATCTAAGTAGATTAAAGGAAAAAATTCAAATCTGATTACAACCAAAATAAAATGTTTGCGGAAGCGAAAATTCAAAGTTCAATAATTTATAATAGATAAATTATTTGAGTGTCATCTTCGATAATCTTGATTTAGCGCGCTCTCCCAATCATACTACATCTTAGTTTCCCCGAGTACATGTAACACGTTCTGCTTGCACAAACATGGTCATAGCAGGTCCAATTAAGGACAAAAACAAAAGAGGGTCAACAATAATGTTGAGTAAGGTAAACAGTCCAAAAGTAAATAAGAGTTTTACTTAAATTTAAAATTCATAAGAAAGTTAAATATCATTGAGAAGTTCAAGTTTCTAAATAAGGAAATATGATCCAAAATATTTAGTCCTTCCTAATTCTAAAACACTTTCCTCCGAAAAAAACATTTTTTCAATTTCTTTAGTAAGTAATGGATAGAGGCCGTATGGAGAGGATCCCCACGCCCTAGTCCGGATAAGACGGGGTTCACCAAACCATGTACAATAACTGTCCAAAAATCCCAAGTGTGCATACCCCTCCAAGAGCCAACCCCAAGGAGGAAGATAAGAGGACGGGGTCTCGATCAACTAACCCCCACCAAAAGGTCTGTAAAGGAGGTCCCCTTTTATTATTTGGGAACAACCTACCCCTCTACCAAAACAGTTCAAACCAAAAATCAAAACGCTTTCCAAACAATTAAATCCATTTCTTGAGATTAACCATTTCCATAACTTGTACAAAAGATCAAACGGTTTTGGTTTTCAAACTCTTAAAAGTAATGAGTCCTTTATTATATTTCAACACTTCAAAGGATGGAATAACATCAATTATTTTTCAATATTTCATCACAATAATCCAAACTTATAATAACAACCATTATAAACATTATACACAATATAACATTTGAAACAATACTCAATAGTTCAAGAATAGTGTATGGACAAGCGTTTCCCTTACCTTATGACCTGGTCTAGAAGTTTAAAGTGCATCTTCTATAAATCCCGAGTCTTCAATATACATAAAGTACTCGTTACTAAATCTTTCCAGTCGGTCCTTAACTAGTTCAATTGGTTTTATGCTTTTTACTCGGTTTTTGTTATGTTTCCATTTTTAACGTTTTGTTCCTAGTTTTATTCTTAAGAAAGCGAACTAAGTTCACGATCATAATATTTAAGAGTATTTATCAAGTTGGTGCTTTTGGTTTAACAAGTTATAGCTTATAGACTTGGTTTACACAAGTGTACTATCTTATACATACTTTACGGTTTTACAGATTCAGAACAGTGTCTTCAAAATGTCATAACTCATTCGTTACTGGGGTAAGACAAGTGAGGTTGTGTTCCTTAAAGGGTTATCTAACGTTAAGCGTCAAGGTGTCAAAGTCCAAAATTGAATCTAAGGCCTCTGAAATTACAGTTTAGTGAAAAAGTGACGGTTTCCGACTCAGAAGATGTTTTGGGTTGGTTCGGGGCTTAAAACGTTGAAACACAAATTTTCCAGAGGCTATTATGCATATTTTTTTTTGAACTTTACTATAGTCAAAAATCAAGTATTCGTTTTTAGTGTAGCTATGTTTTCTAGTGCTTTTCGTTTAGAAAATGGTAGGTTCTCAACAATCGATTTAGTGAATCACTTTTAGTCATATCTTTCAGATTATCTTATCATATTACAAAAATCATAATAAATCGAAAACATCTTATTCTAAAGCAAGGTTAGTTTTCATAGATTCCTTTATGAGTCTAGTAACTTTAGTCATTACAAGGTTGAAGTCTAAATCGGAGTTTTAGATATCTAAAATCATGTTTGTTTCATAATGGGTCATATTTTGGAAAGACAAAAAGAAGGGTATGGGGAAGGAGATGGACGGCATCCAAGGAGACAAAAGAGAGCATGCTTCAACATGTATTGGCTCATTTGCATGTAGGGTGGCTATAGGGTGGTTATTAGGTATCTAGACTAGATGTGGTTAGGATTTTATTTAGGGTTGTGTCGGGTTTCCGTGACACGGAAAGCGAAGCATGACAATATATTATGAGACTCCTAATATCGACACAAGGGTTAAATGTATATATATATATATATATATATATATAATGCTCTCTCTTATTAAAATAAATTTAAGGAATATATTTTATTATAAATTCTTTTAATTTTTGACGATGATAGCGTTATTAGATTAATCTTCTCAAAGTCGGATTAAATTTCTATGTTACTTAACAGTTGTACCGCTACTAATTTCCCATTTTAGTTCTTATTATTTTTAGTGTTTATAATACTCTATTATTATTATCTTTAAATTTCCCTTTTTATTTTATTTGATGATTTTACGGTTATTACACATATATACACCACAATCCATGGTGACATGGTCACTGGTTTGCCAGCTAAAAGGGATGTTAACAATCTCATAATCTTTTACCTCCGCTCCTCGGGGAACTCCATTTTCAACAAGGAATTCAGACATTATGTTTAACTACAAAACACACCAAAAACAACCATTCATACGCAACAATATCACTACTTGTATTATTTATCTTTTTGAAAATAAAATATAGTAAATCACTTACACTAGTATGACAATACAGGCGAAGCTCAGAATCCTTCCCATAAAACAAATGCTTTTTGTATACATTATCAAGATATTCAACCTTACGCTTGATAAAGTTGATACACAAACAGCTAAAGTGGTCACCTAGGTGAAGTGGGATATAAATCTCAGAAATATTTTAAAATTAAAATAATTAGAGAAATGTCAAAAAAAAAACATTGTGAAAATAATAACACCACAGTAACAACAGAATAACACCAAAGTAACACCACATTAACAACATAATAACACCGCAATAACAAAAGAATAACACCACAATAACACAACCGTAACATCCATGTTTCTACTAAATGATCTAGATCATAGATTTACTTAAAACTTCAACTGTCCAAAACGAAGAACAAATAAAAAATAGAGAAACATACCATATCAGAATTAAGATCACATTGTTTCTTGTTGTTCCTTATACAAGTAAGAAATGCGGACTTAACTTCATCCACCAATACACTTTTAGGAGTCTTCTCATCCTTGGTGGGACTACAGATTCGAACCAATGGTTGCTACAATAAAAGTGAAACAAAAACTTGAGTTGATCTACAAAATGAAAATAAATGAACTATCCACATTCTATATACAAAAACTAACCATTTGAGCCAGGCCAAAGAAAAGTCTGCTCAGATCTACTGTGATACAAGTATCATTCAGAAACAATGACCACCATTCAATTACGCCAACCATTATCATTTTGTCTGGAATCATGGTTTCCATATCCTCTTTCGTAAGGTATTTGTTAGTGCCCCAAATGACGATGTTGTCACTTGAAAAGAAAAAAAAATTGGATGAGGAAAATATATAAAAGACGATAAAACATGTAACTTGTTTATTTGGCTGAATATAACAAGAAGAAAAAGGTTGTCTTACGATAGTGGAATATCACAATCATCTAAGAAACAATAGTCTGCAGCTTGTTTCCTAAGACTTCGCATGGGATTGAAAACATGCTTTGCTGATATCATAGTCTTAGACAACACTACCATTTGTTCATCCATTTCCCCGCAGTCAATACTGCAACAAAACGTTTTCGGCACAACAGACATCAGCCCCTCGTCTGACTCTGAGTGCAGCAAATAACTGCTACGGAAATCTTTATTATCCTCCAACACCACATCTCCCCTAGTTGCCACATTTATCAACAAATCAGCACTTTTCAGCCATCACCGCTTCTGCGTCTTCTGCAGTAACAAATAGGTCATCATGATCTTCTTCATGCACACTCACATCAGTAAACGTTTTTGTCTCCTTGTCATCCTTAACCATTTCAGCACCAACATTGTCACCAACGTCAAAGAAATCATTCCCACCTGCCACATCAACCAAATAATCGTCTACTAGTATATCATCCTCTTTCCCGTTAACATTTTCATTCTCTTTCACATCATCTTTCTCTACCTCTTTCCCATCCACTTTCCCACTAGCATTTTTGTCCACTTTCCCATCCTCCACATCCACACCTTCGTCATAGACACAACCTTTAGTATTAGCAGCCTGTTTCTCATGTACTTCCACATCAGAAAAAACATTACTCAAAATGTCTTCTAGAGAAATCAGTGACTCTTCGATGGTGTGCTCCTTTACATAGTCTTCAATAAGAGGGGACTGTGGAGCTTTCTCCTTTTTGACACTATCCTGATCTACATTCAACAGCTTTACACAGTTCTGGTAGAATTGAGAAAAAAGATCAAAGGATAGTGGTTGGATAATGACATCCTTTGCTTTTATTGGAACAATAGGACGAATTACGCGGCTCTCACGCATTGTCAATATCTCATTAACATACTCATCAACCTTCTTGATGACTTGACTGGTGAATAAAGACGGTGTAGCAACAAGCTGTTCGGTGTCTACACCATCAACAGTTCCCGTCTCTTGACTAGCAGCTGATGGGGATACTTGACTAGAGTCCTTTAAACTAGATTGTTCAGACATGGCCTGCATCTTCAGCTTGATCAGGTTCATCCTGTCCATGTAACGCTTGCAGAAAAGCTCAGAGTCTCTCTCATTCAGCAACAGAAGTTCATGAACATCCTACCAAATTAAATGGAAAAAATTACCACTAGAGTAACCATACATTAACAAAAGAAAAATACAATAATAGCAAACCAAATATTTAACAGTAACACTACAGTAACCCTACAGTAACACAATAAGAACACTACAGTAACACTAAAAGGAAAATAACATCAAAGTAACAATACAGTAACAGTAGACTATACTATAGAATTATAATAACACATAAATGAACAGCACTAAAAGAAACTTACATATATGGATGATGAATGCACTTCCTCGTCAGTGAGAATATCAGCAGATAAATCCACAACAATATGACGAACATTACCAACAGGATTATTGGGTAAAGATGATGTCTCACTAGACTTGCTGGAATGTTTTCTTGAAATAGGGAAAACAACATCCGAGCGATCTGAATGGCCCAATCCGCCAGCAGCATCCTCACGCTTCAACCTATCCCCAAACTTCTGATCATTCTAGTGTTGAATGAGTGGCAGCTCATTACTGAGCTTACTACCCCTCTTGATATACCGGTGGAAATACACAATATCAAGAAGCACTATACAGCCCGGAACATATTTGGCTCCACGCACCACTTCGAGTACACCAATCACCAACTCTTCAAAAACATACTTACATCAGATCAACTGGAGTATCCTCGACACATCTTCTACGACAGATAAAAGTCGTAAATCAATGACAGCACCGCTTGCAGGAGTAAGAAAAGACGACATAGCAAATAGAACAAATGTCCGCTTAAACTCTTCGTCGGTCAATCCATTGCCGAGAAGTTTATTCTTAACCGCAGAAAGTGGTATTGGATCTTTGCTGCTGATAATGTTATACGTTTCACGCCATAAAATCTTCAATGATTCTCCATCAGACGATGAAGAACTGGCGAGACTTGTCACTAACAGATCCAAATCATGGCCACCATTAGGTAACCCAAACCCATCGCAAATGTCATCCTCAGTCAATATGAACTTTTATGTCTCCAAAACTTCAAAGTACTCCTCGCTCCTAAAAGCAAACAGAAGTTGACTGAACATGGTCATTGAAACTGAAGTCAACTTCAGATGGAGCAATCCACCAAACCCAATTTGTCTCACAGCCTCCTTTTTTCCTTATAAAGACTAGATATAACAGCATTAAGAGACGAAGGGCGACAACGTTTAGTAAAATCACTCGGGCTGTAAACAAAGACAAAGCATAGTCTCTTAAGAGCAAGTAGTAAATAAACATACAAAGGCAAACAATGAAGTCAAATAAACAAAATTATAACACCTTATTACACAATAACTACACAGTAACACGTATAAAAAAGTACACATACACTCTGTTTTGACTACACTTCACATCTGCCTTTTTAGTTTCATCAATAGGAAGTAAAAGGTCTTCCTCGGGTTTGACTCTACGCTTTCCCTCGGCCTTTAATTTTCTCCCTGCCTTCCTTTGAGAAGGAGAAGACTTTGATGGAGACAAGCTTTTCATCTTCAATTTGACCATTGTTTCTGTAATAAGGAAAGTAAAGAGAGTAATAACACACGAATAACAATAACAATAACAAAACAATAATGTGACAACCCTCGCGAATGCGGAAAGATAAAACATACAAGCATGTGAAAAGATATGCGGAAATACGGTATTTTAAAAACTTTTATACATGCAAGTTTAAATAAACGAGGAGTGCCAAAATATTACAACTAAGTAAGGAAATACGACAAAGAGACGGGGTCTCTTAACATGTTAACAAAGAACAAGTGTTTAGCAAAACTAGCTAAAATCGTCTAGAGGTGAAACTTCCAGGGACAACGCCCGCTAGCTCACACCCGAACCCCAAAATGTCACAGCCAAAAAGTCATCCAAGCAAGCAACCTGTTCATCCATGAAAAACATGAATGCCACAGTCAGTGGGGAGTAACTCCGGGTCCTCCCAGCCATATCACATTAAACGTACATATAAGGAAATACAAAAGTAAAGCATGCATATATAGATATACATGTGAGTTACGATAAGAATAGATAGGCAATTCTATAGATAATGATAAGATCATGTGGAAATCAAATTCGAAACCATCATGTTATTCAAAGACTCGGGAAAGACACTCTTAGGCAATCGAATACGCTCACTAGGGCTTGCATCTCACCGTTAGCGGTATAAGATTGATAAGATTGAGACTCGACAGACAAACCAGTCACGTCATGCGATGATCACAATAAATCCAACATATTATCATCCATTCACTAACCAAGACAATGACGGTGTCCAATCATGCAATGACCATGAACAATATCATGAAATCACGCATTCAAAGACGACACAAGACGACAAATCTCACGGTAAATGAAACGCACTAGCATCGTGTACATGGCAAGTATGATTAACAGGCATCCACGAGATGACATTTCCCTGAACGCATACACGATCACATTTCGTATATGTGCACTAATTTCCTCTGGTAGGACGACGATAATAATACGGTCCTACTCTAAACCTGGCCAGACTCTCGGAATAAATCATGTTCCGATTCGACATGCGATAAACGTTTCGCATCCAAGACTCGGTCAATCATAGACGCCGAGTACCCC
>JAIUZE010012990.1:0-44086 GCA_022085475.1 Heliosperma pusillum
AATATCAAAACGGATAGAGGAAGGTAAGAGGAGAAGAATAAGACGAACTTACGTGAATTCTATCGAGTAACGAATGAACTACGATGAATCAAAGATCGGAAAAAGCTAAGGAGGCAAGGTTTTGATCTTTCTTAGAGAGGAAGTAAGTTGTGTTTGTTTTTGGAGTAA
Organism: Heliosperma pusillum; assembly: GCA_022085475.1. NCBI lineage: Eukaryota > Viridiplantae > Streptophyta > Magnoliopsida > Caryophyllales > Caryophyllaceae > Heliosperma > Heliosperma pusillum. The sequence goes on from JAIUZE010012990.1 coordinate 169, forward strand.
TGAATTAGGTTAAGGAAATATGAGATGTGTAGGAGAAAAGTCAACAGAAAGTCAAAGACGGTTACAAAGTCAAGAAAATTCAAAGACGACTTAAAATTCAAGAAAAGTCAAAGACGACTTAAAATTCAAGAAAAGTCAAAGACGACTTAAAATTCAAGAAAAGTCAAAGACGACTTAAAATTCAAGAAAAGTCAAAGACGACTTAAAATTCAAGAAAAGTCAAAGACGACTTAAATTTCAAGAAAAGTCAAACTCGACTCAAAAGTCAAGAAAAGTCAAACTCGACTCAAAAGTCAAGAAAAGTCAAACTCGACTCAAAAGTCAAGAAAAGTCAAACTCGACTCAAAAGTCAAGAAAAGTCAAACTCGCCTTAAAACGGGATTTTCATGGAATCTCACAGAAATTCCAAATCCGAACTCGGAAATTCTAAATTCGACTCGAAACATAAAAAGCTAATTTAAAACTTAAATTCGCTGAAAAGATTTCGTAAAATATTTCTACTAGAAAAATAGGGTACATTTCCGGGTGTTACACATTTACCTCACTAACAACACCTTGTGAACTTTGTGGAGAAATAGGGCATGTACCTCAAAGATGTGGGAATAGACTCACACTATTAAACCCCTTTCACCCAAAATTTCGCCAAACTCAACCCACTAATACACATCCTACAATACCACACTCATCCTTTCAAAATGATCAATTGATAGCAAAAGTAGATGTCAAGTTAAGGGAAGTAATCCAAGCCCAACATAACATGTACTCATACTTCTTTTCTAGCTTAAGGTTACTCAAATCAACCACTTTGTCTTTCCAAAAGAGAGTGGAAGAGTTGACCCCGTCGAGTTCTAGCCAAACCACCCAAGAGAGTGAAGCACCGTTGATTGTCACATTTGACATGATTAGTGACAAATCTTTTGATAATCCTCTTGGGAATGGAAAGAGTAAGGAGCCCATCTTTAGGTTACCCCACGAACTTTGCAACAATCCTACACTAACCAAGCCAACCCGAGTCCCTACGCAAGAGGAGACATCCCTTCTCGAAGCTTTGATCATGACATTGATACAAGCTCAAGGGAAATTAGAAGAAAGAGTTGTTGAAACGACAAAAGCAAATGACGAAGCTTTCTCAAGGTTGGAGGCAAGGATTGGCAAGACATCTAGAGAAAAAGAAGCAACCAAAGATTCTCACAAGGAACCTCCCCTTGAAGAAGGGAAGGTTATCATTCCTTCAAAACTTAAAGATCCAGGTTGTTTTAATATTTCTTTACAATGAATCTTCATAAGGTCAGAAATGCATTGTGTGATTTAGGAGCCGCTATTAGCGTCATGCCTTTTTCTTTCTATCACGACCATTGCCCAATACAAATGAAGATTACTAATACTAGCCTTCAACTAGCCGATAGATCTATGCATACTCCAGCAGGAATTGTGGAAGATGTCCTCATTCGGATTGGATACTTCCTTATTCCTGTTGATTTTTATGTCATATTTTCAAAGAAAGAAAGAGACGACTATATTATATTAGGAAGACCTTTTCTAAATACAGTTGGGGCTTTTATAGATGTGCAAGGAGAGAAGATCACCTTTGAAATGGATGGATCAAGTGCCACCTTTGATTGAAAGGGGAATGTATTGAGTGTAGGAGATGGTGACCTCGAAGCATTCAAAGCTTCGGAAATATTTTTGAAAGAGATTGCCATGGATGTTGGCAAGGGTAAATGAAAAACTCAAGGACGAAATCAAGCTACAAAAGAGATCATATCCCTTCACAAGGCTTAAGGAGGGATAAAAATTCAAAGTCTAGCATGACTTAAAAATGCGCTTGTCGGGAGGCAACCCGTCTTTCTCTTTATTTTCTCTTTATGCATTCTTTATTCCACTTATTAGACAATGATTTGGACTATTTTATTTGGACTATCTTTTTTTGGATTTTGGTTTGTAATAGTTAGAAACAATTTTCGTTTTATTTGTTATTTTCATTTTTAGAAATGCATGCTTAGTTGATAGTTTTTCGTACTTGGAATTGCAGGACCTATTGAGACGAGAAGGAGGTATCCTTGGCCCCTGTTGCCAAGATTATTAAGGTTAGTAAGTATGTTCAAGGACATAGCCAAAAGGTAAGAGCAAGTAGCAAAGAAAAAAGAAACAAAAAACGGATCAGCGAACTTCCCCGATCGGATTCCTGTATACCCGATCGGGTAAGTTGTCTGCTTCATATTTGTTCTAATTTCTTCTATAAAACCAACTTGCTACCCTTTGCATGCTGCCATATTCCCGTGTTCTTCAACTTCAAAGCTCAAAATCTCTCTAAAACCTCCATTTCTTAGTCTTTTCTTGCAAAATTTGTCACTATAGTTCATCCAAGGCAACACCTAAGCATTATCAAGTAAGTTACTTCCACTTTAGTTACTTCAATCTCTCTATTCAGAAATCCAACATGAACAAACCCTAACCCAAATTTGGGGGTTATTGATTTTACTTGAAAAACTTGTTTAAATTGGATTTCTAATGCTTCTTAAATGATACAGAGTGAATGTTAATGATTAATTTGAAAGCTTACTATGATTTGAATGCTCATATGCCAATTAGGATACTCATCTTTACTTTATGCTAAACACTCATGCTTAATGGTAGTATAGTGCTTGAATTCATGCTCTATATTTTGCACTAATGCTCTTATTATGTCAATTTAGCCCTAGTACCTTTGAGTAGTGCCCAAAGCTCAAGATTCAAGTGTATTGTTGCTCAAATCCTAGTGAAATATTGTTATGCTAAAGACCATTAATTTGTGCTCAAAAGTAGCATGATAATGTTTGACTTATGTTGTTATACTTGAATTTGTGCTTGAAAGCCTAGTATTATAACACTTATGCTATCAATTTGTGTTTATAATGAAGTGTTCTAATACTATTTTCTCTTAGCAAATGGCATATTTAATAAGGAGATCAAAGAGGGCAAGAACCTCCAACGAAGGAGAAAGTAGTAGAGCCCAAGAAGAAGACATAGAAATGATAGAAGCCGATGATCAAACCGGAAGTCAAGAAGGACAAAATGCTATGCATGATCCTGACTTTCCGGATGTGGAAGTTAGTTCAAACAAGCAATGGCAAAAATGGTGCATTATTAAAAGCAAAGGTATGAGAGCTACAAAATTCCCCGATGTTTCTTCTTTAAGACACATGAAGCTTTATGAGCATGTCAAGGTGTTATTTAGGGGTCTAGGAATGAATGCTAGTATGAACTTTAGTTATAAGACTTACCCTCAATTAACCCTTGAATTCTTGAGCTCATTTGAGTTGCATAGGTCTAGGAATAGAGGCTCCATCCCGCAAGTCCGGTTTCGATTATTCAATGATGACTATAGTATGGACTTAGGGACCTTTGCCAGCCAATTCGGTTTCACCTTTGAGGATACTGTTACCTCACCTTTCGAAAGCTTTGATGTTAGCCAGGTTTGGAGCGCCATTTCTACTTACCCTGTATCTCGTTGGGACCATGTCCCACACCAACATATCCATCATCCCGCCATTAGAATCTGGCAAAGATTTATGAGATGGACCTTTTTGGGCCGAGTTGAACCTCATTTGGTGAGAAGGGTAGAGTTAGAAATCTTAGGAGGATTCTTGAATGTGAATGGTGAAGAACCATGGTCGATTAGTATTCCGTACTATTTTGCTGTTCAGTTAACTAAAGCTACTAATCCTAAAAACACAAGCATTGTTTATGGAGGTCTTATCACTCACCTTGCTATGCGAGTTTGTGGTTTTAACCAAGCCACCACTGACCTCCAGGCTTTGACTACACCTCCCACCGATATGGAAAATGGGTTGGATTATGATTATTTTGTTCAGCTTAATTGGTTTCGTGTCTCTCACCTCCATAGGATTTGGAGGGTAGCTGGCCATGACTCGGTCAAGTTGATCGTTGAGGTAAACCAGATTCCATTACATAGGCAGCGTCCTCAACTTCAGGAGGGTGAGGCTATCTTACCCGTCCCTCTTACTTTCTTCCTGTTGGGGATATTACCCCCAATGACTCCCCTATTCAGATTAGATCCCACCGCCCTGAGGTAGGATCATCGTCTCAGTCGAACCATGCTACGGGCGACGTGACTGCCATGTTTGAAGCCTTAACCTTGTCCATTAATAGAATTCAGTCCGACCAGCAGCTTGCTTTGCACCCCATTTATGACCACTTTGCTAGGCAAGGTGTGATTCGACCTGAGGGCCCCCACCCGTCTTTCTATACTTGTCCCGAAGGGGGGTATGGTACTACTTATGCAGGTATGCAGCAGACCGGACCTGATTATTGTGGTACCGACTATGGCGTTGAGAGTTTTGGAGGGTATAGAGGTGATTTTAGTGATCACCAAGTAGAAGAGTACCAGTCCTTAGGAGCCAGCAACCCCACCGGGATCAGTGCTTCTAGTGTTAGTTATTATTCTGCAGATGATACCTACTATACAGATGCTTCTGGATCCGCATCCGAGCCGCCTCCTTCAGAGAGGAGAGGCCGTAGCTGGTGGCCTTTGGGATGAGATGATAAGCTCCCCTTGTTTATACTAGCTTGGGGGAGGATAGACATTTTGTAAGATTTTCTTTCTTTCTTTTATTTTTAGCATTTTTTTTTCTTTTTAGCCCTTTTTCCCATTAGAATCTCATCTTGTTTCTCTGTTCTATGTGCTACCAACCATTTTTCGGTTTGTTTCTATTATAATTGCATGCACATTGAGGAGAACGTGAAGTTTTAGCTTGGGGGAGGATTTGCATTTAGGACTTACTGCATTTAGGATTGCATTTAGATTAGTTTTAGCTTATTTTCTAATTTTATTAGTTTATCTTTTCGAAAAAAAAAAGTCAAAAAAGAAAAGATCATTTCCATCTTACATTTCTCAATTTATAGTTTCTATAAGCTGATGTTTCATTATGTTATGAGGAATTGTGCATTCATGGGGATGTCTTGTACACAGTAGGTAGAAAGTTGCATTTGGACATCATTAAGCTTGATCTTGACTTTGACAAGCTACTCATATTGTAAGGTAGAGCCTCCAGTGGTCGGTACATCTGAACCGGATCCCACTTTAGGAGTGAGTAGTTTCTCCTTATAGTCTATGTCTAACATACTAGACTGCGGGCACATTCTTATAAGTCGTAGATATGAGAGTGTCACTTCAAATTTGAACCAATATTTCCTATTTTACAAAAAGTTGAGTGAAGAGTGTACCGTGAGAGTCCATTGTCAAAAGATCATGCAAGAAGCCGAAAAAGTCCAAAGAACATTTTCTATGCTACGCCGTTATGTAAATCTCAACTATGATTCGCATTTTCCTTCGCCCTTGTTGTTACGGGTTTATGATACATCTATTTATTAAGAGCTTATTTTTGAGATTTGTATGATAGATTGATCATTGCTTGCTACCCTTGTCCTGGTTATGATTTTTATGTTTGCTTGAGGACAAGAAAGGGTTTAGCTTGGGGGAGTTTGATAAGTGATATTTTGTACTAATTTATCCCCCGTTTTAGCTCGATTTCTACATGATTTATGCACTTTGTTAAGTGATTAACGAGCTAATACTGCTATTTTAGTTGTTTTGCGTCCTTTGTCTCGTTTTATAGGAAATGAAGCGGTTTTGCTATATTTTCTTACTATTTGGAGCAAAGGCACTAGAATACGAGTTTTCGAGGAACCAATGATAGCCATTTCACGATTTGACTACAATTCCGTTACATCCTTTCTCGAATGGACTTATCTTGGACTTTGACTTTCTTTCTCAAAGGAAAACATCAACCCAAGTCAAAGAAGGACTAGCCCAAGCCCAATTACGTGTTACATTGACCAAGACCAAGGCATAGGATTCCGTGCCCAAAGACGAAATTGGAAGAGACAGAAAAATCCATCTGGGTTACATACCCGATCGGATTACCACATACCCGATCGGGTATGTTTGCTGATGGACGCCTCTTGGCTCTTCTTCTACCAAGCTTTAATGGAGTACTTTCTGGCTTTGTCTAGGGTATGAATTTGGACGCGGATGTGCAGCCATGCATCCCTATAAAAGCCAAGGATTAGCACACAAATAAACATGAATCAAAACACAACACAATTAGCATACACATTATTTCTTTCATACAAGTTTTAGTTCATCGTTTCTAGTTTATCTTAGCCTATTTTTACAGCAATTTCCTAGTACTTCTCTTGTGTTTCAATAAGCATTTGTCATTACATAGGGTTGGATATTTGTTCTTTATTTTCGTTCTTACATAATTTGCATTCCAATCTCGGTAATTCTCTATCCTTTACTTATGCAATCATCATCATGAACTATAACCTAATTAGTCTTGTTTTCATATTGTTGTTGTTAGGAAAACCACTTAAAAGTAATCTAGTTGAAACTAAAATATCGTTTAACATGTCATATTGTATTCTGTCTAATAATATAATCATGAAGTTTATCATTAGAATCGTTACTAATATAATCACCGTAATCATTGTAGTACTCTTATTTCATAGTTTAATTTCCTACATCTTTTTCCTCTTAATTTACTTAATCACATAAATTAGATATAACATTGTACGATTATCATTGTGTAAATACAATATATAGAGTTGTAATATTGAAATGGTTTGCTAGTTAAAATGGATTAAAAGAAGAGTCGATACCAACAGAACCACTTAGTTTGTTTCTTCCTTTGGTTGTGTCAAATTCTATAATTTTGTTTAGTGGCCATGAATAATTGTTTGTATTAGTCAATTTCCGTCTTAGAAACGAGAGTTGGGATGGGAATTAGGACTGCCAATAGGGGTTTAGTGACCTAACCATGCCGAGAGGACGTTAGGACCCATTAAAAAGTCGGTACGAATCCGAGAGGAATATACCGCTACAAGGCTTAGACAATCGTAGTAATTCTAATGTTGGTATCAATAAAGCTTTTAAATTGTTTTACATGAATTTCTCTTTCACTATATCAATTTGATTAGATAGTTTATTTTACCGTTTTAGATAGTTTATTTTATTGTTGTTTAGTTAGTTTACTTTACCGTCATTTTATTTTCGTTCTTAGATAGTTTACTTTATTGTCATTTTATTAGTTTAGTTAGGTAGCCTTTCAATACTTGTCATTTTAATTATCGCCAATTAGATTAGATTCATTTTATTGCAATTTACATACTTGTCATTTAAATATCGTCATTTACATACTTGTCATTTTATTTTATGTTATTAGTTTAGACAACCACCTCAAATGACTCGAACTTAAATGAAAATCACTCCATAGCAATTCATAGTTAACACGTACTCCCTGAGGATCGATCCTTACTTCCCTAATTACATTCCTTATGTTGTTAGCCTAAGTGTGGGTAATTATTTTTTGCATCGGGCTCGCTACAAGCACGATCACTAGGAGCAAATTATCAATGCAAGAAAAGCAAGTCCAAAGGGTCAATGGAAGTCAAGGCAAGACTAGCATTCAAAGGGGTCAACGAAAGTCAAGGCGAGCAACCAAGAGTAAAAACTGTCAGTGTAAAACGCTGCCAGCGTCACCAGAACGCTGCCAGGGTCCGTTGGCGCTGCTAGTATCATAGCCTGGGACACGTGTTTCTTCATTTTTTGTCTTGTCATTTTGAGGCCCATTTCTCAAAGGCCCTAGATTTCTGAAACAAGGGTATAAAAGAACCAGATTTTAGAGAGAGATGACATTCCATGAAAGGCCATAACATTCAACAACAAAGCACAACACACATCGGAATTCTCTCATTTTTTGGTTCTTCATTTTGGCTTATAACTTTGAGTTGAACTTTATTATTTGGGTTGTAATTCTTGATTATGGGTAGCTAATCTTCTATTTCTTAGTGTTACTGGAACAAGTTTTCCTCTTTTAGCATTGTAAGACTCTTTGAACCTCTTCTTCTTTAGTTAATACCATTTTCTCATGGTTATTTTCCATTGTTGAATAAGTTATTGTTGAGACTAACCATCTTAGCATGTTGTTTGTTTAATTAATGCTTTGTCGAGATAACTTTGGATAATTTGTCTTGATATTGTTGAAGCAACCTTGAAAGATTGTAACTTTGGTTTAAAGTTGGAATCTTTTGAGTGGAATTTGGTTTATTGTGTGGTTAGAACATGGTTCAGTGTTTTATTACATGATTATAGCTTGTTTCTTTAGTTTTGTTCATAAAGCTTGCATCTTTGATTTGGGCTCATGTTTTAGTGGGTGTAAATTGGGTTGTAAAGGGTCATCCTTGGTTGAGTTAATCTTTGTTGACTAATTTCTTAGAAACTTGTATTAGATAACTAGAGAAGAGAGGAAAGGGAGAGTTTTTACTTTGCTAATTGTTGGCAACTTGGGAAAATTACACTAAGTTAGTTTCTTTATATTTGAATATTTGAATCTTAAGTACTTATTGGTTATTTTAGACTTGTTAATCAATTTCTCAAATCAAACTTTCTCCATATGTGTTATCCTACATGTTTTTGTCATTGTTAATATCATAGTTGGTAATTAATTTATGTTTGTGTCTTAATTAGTGTCATAATTAGTTATTAGAGTAATTAGTTAGTAATTAGTTTTGTTAATTTGTTTTTAGCAAGAGTCTAGATTAGTTAATTTAGTTTATCCCGCCTTCTCTTGGGTTCGACCCTATTCTTACCATTTACTACCTTTATTTAAGATAGTTTGTGTTTGTTTAGGAGATATAAATTGTTATTTGACCATAGCTAATTAGAGGAACTAACGACACGCGAAATAAGCTCGTTAAATTTGGCGCCGTTGCCGGGGAAGGCAATATAGCTAAAAATTAAATTGAAACTGTTGTTAGTGTCATATCTTGTTTAGATTGTTTTTCAATTTTTTTTTATTTTTTAGCTTATTAGTTACTTTGTGTGATATGCTCTTGGGTTTCTATTCTTGTTTCCTTAGCCAACCTTATTAAAGTTACTAATTTGTATTGTTGAGTTGTTTTAGAGTTTATGCGTAGGTCACAAGAGGGAATTGGTGACCAAGATATTGATCCATCTTCAAGTAGCATATCAAATTGGTTATTTTAAAATCCCCATTATAGGAGACCTTTTTGGAGGGAACCTAGTGAAGAGGAAGTGGAAAATAATATTTTTCAAGAACAATCGGAAGAAGAGTTTGAGTCACCACCTAGGATACCATCTTCATTGAACGTCCTTTACCCACCAAATATGGAGGATAATAGGACAATCGGTGAGATTCGGGCAAGGAATTATGAGGAGCAACCCCTTTGTATTGCATATCCTCCCAAGGGGGATGTGAACTTTGAGCTCAAAGGTATCTTCGTCCACAACTTACCTAAATTCAATGGCATGGCGGGGAACGACCGTAATAGACACTTGGCCGAGTTTCATATGATTTGCCAAGGTACTACTCCCCAAGGGGTGACCGAGGATCAATTAAAGTTAAGGGCATTCCCTTTTTCTCTTCGAGATGCCGCGAAAGAATGGCTCTTTTGCCTCCAGGCTCACTCCGTTACCACGTGGGTGGGCTTGAAGAAAAATTTTCTTGAAAAGTATTATCCGGATTCAAGACACAATCACTCCAAGAAACTTATCACTACTATTGAACAAGAAATGGGAGAGACCCTTTATGATTATTTGGAGCGTTTCAAGAGTCTTGTGGCCAGATGCCCATACCATGGCATGTCGGGAGATGATTTGTTAACGGCTTTCAATGAGGGGTTGTGCCAAAATAACCAAAGAATGATCATTGCCGCCACCGTAAGTGGAATTGACACCCTTAATGTGGCTGAGACCAACAATATCATCGAAAAATTGGCAATGAACACAAGAAGCTATGGAAGAAAGAGTGAAAGGGGAGGGGGCTCTAGGAATGTATCCTCCATGGAGAATCCTTATGCATCTCAAAACCACATGATCATGCAAGAAATGGGTGAACTTAAAAGTATGATGTCAAACTTGGTTGTTAACAAAGGTAACTCATTCTCTCAACACCCCAAACCAATTGAATGCTCATATTGTGGGGGTGACCATGCCACCAACACATGCTACATCATGATTGAACAAGGAGCAAATATGGAAAGTGTTAATGCTATGGGGTATGGGAATTACAATTCAAGGAACCCAAGTGGACGGGGAGTGTACAACCAAGCGGGGAACCGCGATTTTTTGGGATGGGGAGAGGATAAGTCGAAAAGCTTTGAAAATGGTCAATTCAATCATTAGAGAGCCCAAAATCCCACCCAAAACCGAAACTCCAATTTCCAACAAAACCCACATAGAATTTACAACAATCAAAGGCCCAACAATTCAAATTTCCCAAGCAACTCTCAATCTCAAAACAATGCTCAAAGACAATCAAACCAAGGCCCCATTCAAGGAAATTCTTCTTCTCAAGGGAACTTGAGTAATATTTTGCAAACACTCCTTGCCAATCAAGAGAAAGATAGGGACGAAGCAAGGAGAGCAAGAGAAGAGGCAAGGAAGGATAGGGAGGCAAACAACCTTAGGGTAAGCAACTTGGAAACCCAACTATCCCAAATAGCCTCCAATATGTCAAAATCTCAAGCCTCAAGCTCCACAAGATTCCCATCTCAAACTATCCCACCACCTAGGGAGAATGCTAGTGCCATGACCTTAAGGGGAGGCAAGGAGTTGGAGGTACACCCCCTTGGAAAAGGCAAGGAGAAGATGAAGAACCTTGAGATGGAGACCTTGGAAATTGAAGACCAAGGAGAGTTAGTAATTGGTCATGTAGAGCTACCAAGGTATGGGGAAGGGACATCCACAAGCAAGGACCCCAAAGGAGACACTTCAAATATGTGTAAAGACATTATTGATGATGATGTGGTAGAGGACTACATACCGGAAGTCCCATTTCCTAGTGCTTTGATAAGCACAAGGAAGTATGACAAGGAGACCGACTTGTATGAAACTTTCCGGAAGTGTGAGGTAAACATTCCTCTTCTTAATTTGTTAAATAGTGTCCCTAGGTATGCAAAGTTCTTGAAAGAAGTTTGTACACCTAAGAGAAATCCTAAGAAAGGAACCCATAGGGTTAGGGTGAGTGAGCATGTTTCGGCAATTTTCAAGCCAAAATTACCAAAGAAATGTGGAGACCCGGGCATGTTCACCATCCCTTGCACCATTGGAGGGAAACGTTTCAAACGTGCCATGTTAGAGCTTGGAGCCTCTATTAACGTCATGCCCCTATCCATCTATGAGACCCTAGGCTTAGGACCTTTGTCAATGATCGGGGTGGTTATTCAATTAGTCGATAGGTCTAGTGTCTATCCAGGCTTGATAGAGGATGTACTAGTAGAGGTAGATAACCTTGTCTTCCCGGCGGACTTCTATGTTTTAGACATGGAGTCTAATTCAAGTGCCACTCCCCTTCTCCTTGGTAGGCCATTCATGAAAAACTCTAAGACCAAGATTGATGTGTCAAACGGATGTTTGACAATGGTGTTCGAGGGAAAGAGATTGACCTATAATATCTATGACTCTATGAGACACCCTAGTGATGTTCAATCTTGTTTTTTCTTAGATATTTTTGAGCCTTTGGTACATCAAATGTACAAGTTATGTGATAGGGACCCACTTGAGATGGCCCTAACTAACAATGTGGAAGAAGAGGGTTTGCGGTTTTTGTTGTCGGTTGATGTGGAGGAACATCTCGAGGACTTGGAGAAAGAAGAGCCACTAGACACTTATGAAGAACTCAACATCATCGAGGTGCTGAAAAACAGGGGACTTCAGTGGAAAACGCTGGCAGCGCCCCATGACGCTGGCAGCGTCCCACGACACTGCCAGCGTCCCCCAGCGCTGGCAGCGTTTTGGTCTGGAGAACCTATCCGAGCTCTTTGCTTTGAGCATACCCCTCCACAAGCCCCTTCCCTCAATTGTGAAGCCCCCGAAGGTCGAGTTGAAGACTCTTCCAAGTAATCTAAAGTATATATTCTTAGGGGACAACCACACCCTACCTCTTATCATCTCAAGCACACTCAACAAGGAACAAGAGAGCAAATTGGAGCATTGCTTCACAAACATAGAGATACATTTGGGTGGAGCATAGCAGACCTCAATGGAATAAGCCCGGTGACTTGCATGCACAAGATAAGACTTGAAGTGGATGCCAAACCGGTCCGACAACCCCAAAGGAGGCTTAATCCACCAATGGAGGAGGTAGTGTAAGAGGAGGTAATTAAACTTTTACAAATGGGCATCATCTTCCTTATTTCCGACTCCCGTTGGGTTAGCCCAACTCAAGTCGTGCCCAAAAAGGGAGGAGTGACGGTAGTCAAGAACGCACAAGGAGACTTGGTCTTCACCCGACCACAAACCGGTTGGAGGGTGTGTATTGACTACCGCTGCTTGAATGCGGTTACTTTGAAAGATCATTTCCCGCTACCATTTATTGATCAAATGTTAGAAAGACTAGCGGGAAAAGCTTTCTATTGTTTCCTTGATGGGTACTCGGGATATTTTCAAATCCCAATCGCACCCGAGGACCAAGTCAAGACCACATTCACATGTCCGTTCGGTACATTTGCCTATCGCCGTATGCCATTTGGTCTATGTAATGCACCGGGAACCTTGCAACGGTGCATGGTGAGTATATTCTCCAACTTTGTAGAAACGATCATAGAAGTATTCATGGACGATTTCACCGTCCATGGGGACTCCTATAATGCATGTCTAAAACACCTTGCCCTTGTCTTAGAGCGATGCCAAGAGTCTCATCTCATCTTAAACTCCGAAAAATGTCATTTCATGGTGACTAGTGGCATCGTTCTAGGACATGTAGTGTCAGAAAGGGGGGTTGAGGTGGATAAGGTTAAGGTTGACATTATCAAAACCTTACCTTATCCATCCAACTCCCGAGACATTAGGTCATTTCTATGACATGCCGGTTTCTACCGGAGATTTATGAAAGACATTTCAAAGATTGCTAACCCCATATGTAAGCTTTTGCACAAAGAAGCGGAGTTTGTCTTTGATGCCTCTTGTAGGAAAGCTTTTGCTGATTTGAAGGAGAGATTGGTCACCGCACCAATTATTCAAGCACCTCAATGGGACCTTCCATTTGAAATCATGACCAATGCAAGTGACTACGCATTGGGAGTGGTTTTGGGTCAAAAGAGTGACAAGGCACCCCATGTGATTCAATATGCATCTACTCTCTTGAATGACGCCGAAAAGAACTACTCTAAAACGGAGAAGGAGTTCCATGGTGTGATATATGCCCTAGAGAAATTTTGATCAAATCTCTTGGGCACAAAGGTGATCATCTACACCGATCATGCCGCCATTAGATATCTTGTGGCAAAGAAGGATGCAAAAACAAGGTTGTTGAGCTGGATTCTTCTCCTAAGTGAATTCGATGTAGAGATGAAGGACAAGAAAGGGGTGAAGAATGTGGTGGCGGATCATCTATGCCGGCTAAACCTTGTAGGAAGACCATCATGCCCTCTTGATGAGGTTGAAGGAGGTCTCCCTCATAAGTCCCTATATGCTATCCGAGTGGAGGAGCCATGGTATGCTACCATGGTCAACTATTTGGTAACAAAGCGGTTTCCAAGCCGTTTTTCTTTCCATCAAAGGAGCAAGGTAAGGTCTGATGCAAAGTACTACATATGGGATGACCCATACTTGTGGAAATTTTGCCAAGATCAATTTATAAGAAGATGCGTGTCCGAGAGTGAGATTCCATCCATCCTATATCATTGTCATGACTATGCATGTGGAGGACACTTTGGGCCACAAAGAACCGCAAGGAAAGTGCTTGAATGCGGTTTCTTTTGGCCAAGCCTTTTCAAGGATGCTCATAAATTTGTGAAGACTTGTGACCGATGCTAAAGGATGGGGAACTTGACAAGAAGGAACGAGATGCCACAACAACCCCTCCTCTATTGTGAGGTCTTTGATGTTTGGGGAATCGATTTTATGGACCCTTTCCTAACTCTTGTGGCCACTTATACATCATTTTGGCGGTGGATTATGTGTCCAAATGGGTGGAAGCAATTCCCACCCGCACCGATGATGCAAGAGTGGTAGCAACCTTCATCCAAGAGAACATATTTTCCCGCTTTGGTTTCCCAAGGGCCATAATTAGTGATAGAGGTACTCACTTTTGCAATAAGGTTATTGGAAGCCTTCTCAAAAAGTATGGGGTGAACCATAAGATTTCTACGGCCTATCACCCACAAAAAAACGGCCAAACCGAGCTCTCCAACCGTGAGATTAAAGGGATCCTTGAAAAGACGGTGAATCCGGATAGGAAGGATTAGAGCAAGAGGCTAGTCGATGCTTGTGGGCATATAGAACCGCATTTAAGACCCCCGTAGGCATGTCACCGTTCCGTCTCATATATGGCAAGGCTTGCCACCTCCCCGTGGAGGTTGAGCACAAAGCCTATTGGGCTATCAAATCCTTCAACCAAAACCATGATGAGAGCGGTATGCACCGGAAGCTACAATTGCAAGCACTTGAGGAAATTCGCCATGATGCATATGAGAACTCCTCAATTTACAAGGAGAAAACAAGGAAATGGCACGACGGTATGATAAACTGTCGGGTTTTCATAGAAGCGGATCAAGTTCTTGTTTTCCAAAATCATTTTAAACTCTTCCCGGGTAAGTTGAGGTCTAGATGGTTTGGACATTACACCGTCAAGAAGGTGTTTAATCATGGAACAATTGAGGTGGAAGGGCCCGAGGACGAAAAACTAATCAAAGTGAATGGTCACCGCCTCAAGCATTATTTCAAGGTATATGACCAGGAGGGGGAATAAGAGGTCTTACTTGAAGACCCCGTGTATGAAGATTAAAAATCTTGGAGCCACTAAGTCGAGCCATCGACTCTAAATAAACGGCAAACCGTGTAAATATTATATTCTTGTGAATATTTCATTTAAGTTTCATTGTTAATTTTTAATATTTGAGTTGTTTTTAAGTAATTATATTTGCATCAATCAAAATTTTTGAAGTTACTAACGATTTTGTGAAGATTTTGCAAGTTTTCGGCCGCCTCGGGATGCGTGCCACGGGTAAAAAGTGCGAGACTCGGTGAAATTTTGATATTGAAAGTAATTAAGGGTCATTGGAGTGAAAATCGAAGTCTAGTGGTGTTTGGAAGTCTTAGCCAAAATTTGGCTAAGTGCAAAATTGAAGAAATCTGGCAGTAGATTACGCTGCCAGCGTCCATGGGCGCTACCAGCGTCGAGACCTGATATCAGCTCCTTCATAGCCTCACAAGCACGAGTTCTTCACAACACTCCTATCTTCATCCTTCACGAAAAAACCCCAAAAATCAACCCCACTCCCTCAAATATTCACCTTTTTTCACCAAATCTTCACAAATCTTCATCACAATCAATCAAATTCTTCATTCTAACCTTCATTCTACTTTTAAATACATCCATATCAACTCAAATCACTCAAAATCTCAGAAATTTTCCTTTAGAAAACGTAGAAATTTCTTCTTTAAATTCGATTGTGAGGAGCCTTTAGAGGGTTTTTAAAGGGTTGTGAAGGGTTCTTTGCTTATTCTAATCATCAAGGAGTTAAATTTTAGTGGAATCGGGAAGGTATAGCTTAATACTTAACTTTTTCCATTTTGTTCATCTATTTTACTCGAAAATTAGGCTTGATTAGTCTTCTTTTGAGTTTCTTCTTGCTCTTGTTGATTGTTTAGCTAGGATTGTTGAAACATTTTCTGAGTAAGGCATAAGAATCCAACAAACACTAAAATTTTGAGATGTTGAGATTGTTGCACACCAAGTGTTTGTTGAATTGCTTGTTTGAGTGAAAAACTATTTTGAGTGTTTGTTTGTTGTTGTAGTAGTATTGTATTGTTGTAATTGTTGCAGGAAGTGGCTCCAAAAATCTCCAAATTGTTTGGGAATGGAAAGAACAAGAGGGCCGTGGTGAGTGAGCCCGACACCGATGTTGAGGTGGTTTTCATGGGTTATGAGAGGTTGAGTGCACAACACAAAAAAATTTGGGACAAACTCACCACACCCCGACAACAACCCCATATAACCACAAAATTATTCTCCCCAAACACCCTCTGTGCATTGGGAATGCTCGACTTGACAAGGGATATGCTAGCTAAAGTTGGGCTAGAAGCTTATCTCGAACCGGACTATTGGGATTACACATATAAGAGTTTCGCGTACGAGTTCCTAGCTACCTTGTCCGAGTTGGACGTACCCGACGGGAACGAAAAAGCCTACCGTTTCCGCTTACACCAAAATTGGCACAATGCCCCAATTTCAGAAATCCGCCAAATCCTCAAAATCACTAAAAACCCTGAAGAGATAAAATGCCCCAAGGGGGAAATTTACAACCTGTGGAACAAGATTACGGGATGTAACATTGCATCTAAGGATGCAAAACTCTCCACCATCACCCACCCCGTGCTTAGACTCATTACCCGTTTCCTTACCACCGTTTTTAACTCCGCGGGAGAGCCCGCTAATGTACCGGAGAAAATATGGTTGTGTTTGTGGACTATGCTCCCGGGAGGGGTGGGGGAACCGTATTGGGCAGACTTGTTCATGAGAGCTTGTATTAAGCACCGCCAAAAATCCACTAAAGCAAGTATCCACCTTGGGGAGATGATTTCCTTTTTGGTTTAACATTATGAAGAGGGGATTGATGAAGAACAAGAGGTCAATTTTTGTAAGGGATTAACAAGTTACAACCACTTGGGGCTAGAGGAGGTGAACATGTTCAAAGTTAGCAAGTTGGAGCCTTTGAAAGGATTTTGGTTGGGGAGTGATGACCTAAGCTACATGAAAATGCCTCGACCTTCAAACAATCCTTTACCTAGGGGCCAAAACCGGAGAATTTCTTTTGTCCTAGGGAAGAAAGTTTGAGGAAGAATAGTAGTGAGGCCGAGGAAGAGGAAGTGCCCTTACGGCAAAGGAGGCAAAGGAGAGAGCAAGGTGAGGGGAGTGAGCAACTTAGAGAGGAGAGGGAGATCCTCACAATTGAGGCGGGACCTTTCCAAAACCCACCTTTTAGACAACAACAACAACAACAACAACAACAACAACCATACCATTACCAATCATCTTACCATAGCCACCAAGACACCGACACCTCAATGTATGAGGGGGAGACTCATGCTAGAACCCCAATGGAGCCATGGCAACAACAAATGGCATCATACTTTCCTAGCACAAACAATGTCCTCAAGCACATAAGTGGACGAGTGGACGACTCTTATAGTTGGCAACAAACCCAAGGGGGTAGGCTTGAGTCTGTAGAGGATTGGCACAATGTGGTGGAGGCAAGGGAGAGGTTGAGAGGGGAGGCCGAGAGAGCCCAACAAGCGGAGTGGAGGGGGATGGTGGAGCGGCAAGAGGAAGACCGCCTTTGGCAAACACAACAAAACCAATGGTGGAAAGAACAAAATGACATGTGGGCGGCACAAAATGCTTGGAGGGAGCAAGCCACAAACCATTTCCAAGATCAAAATGAGCGCCACCAAACCTACCTTCACGATTCATATGAAGATGCGGTGGCACAAGAGGATGTGTATGGTTTGGCTAGCTCATTTTTCGGTATGACCATTCAACAAAACCCCGGCTACCCCACTCCTTACACACAAGAGGCCCTTCATGAAGGCCTAGAGAGGAGAAGAAGTGTTAGAGAAGAAAGACATAGGAGGAGAAACTGAGGAGGTGCCTCGGGTTCTTCTCGTTTTAACAATTGATGAAGCATCCCACCCTTTCCCCTACAATGAGGACATTGTATAATCTAAGTGTGGGGGAGAGGATTGTATATACTTTGTTTTGTTATGATACATTTTTTAGCGTTTATTTTGAAAAAGAAGAAAAGAAAAAAAAAAATTTAAATCCCGGCTAGGTGAAAACCCACAAGGGTGGGCACCTAGGCAAAAATTGGTAAGGTGGCCGAGGACGGAATGAAAACCCGAAAGGGCGTTCCGGGCAAAATGAAAAATCGAGTTGCGAGCCACCAATGAGAGGAAAGGAAAAGCTAAGGTGAAAACCCAAAAGGGCACCTTAGGCAAAATGAGGGATTTTCAAGAAAAAAAATTGGAAAAAGAAAAAAAAAAATTTGAGCAAATTACTTCCGATGAAGAGGATTTTTGGAGGGAAAAGTAGGGAGAAATAAGGAGGAATTTGGAAGGAGGCTAGCTTAGGATTTGTTTTATTTTTCTTTTAGTCACACAATATTGGTTCTAAATCGGTGGATTTCTTTTGTGGGTTGCTTGGTTGTGCAATTTGTGTAGTTTAGGGCCAACCAAGTGACCATGCTTTACATTGGTGGAGTGATAAGGGGGCGATATAAGTAGTTGTGAGATTGATAGGAGTTCTTGTCGGTCACTTTACTTCTACCTTGGGATAAGGTGAGAGTGACCATTACTGATGTGGTCGTTATACACCAAAAATAAAACCTAAGTCTACTAAATAAGAAAATAGCGGAAGTAGGGTCGATCTCCACAAGGAGGAAACTAATTAACTGAAATCTAAATCTGCAAGTAACAATCTGGGGGTTTTGAAAAGGTTTTATCTAAACGAAAAAAGATTAAAGGAAAGAGAAATAAAGGAAGAAATAAATATGAAATAAATCAGATAAAGAGGGAATATGCCAGGATTCGGTCTACTGCAGTATCGGCATTTATGGGTCAACTAAGTCAGTCAATCTATCAATGCGAAGGGCAATGGTTTTCTCTTCTCGGTCTCAAACCACCCTAGGGATTTTCCTAATTAACTCTCGTCCTCTTAGGAGTCACCTATCAATTGTAAGCAAGCCTTCCCTTTCAATCTCTCGATCCAGGTCGGGGTTAACTACCTAGCCTAGTCTCCTGCGTATACTCATTCGACTAAACCTCAATTAAATTGCTTAGACTGATTCTCATATTCAAGACTAACTAAAACAATCTATCCTAACATGCCTCTACTACAGTTTCCCTCATCCCAACATACAAGAAAATTAGCTACTCATGCTATTAAGTATGCTAACAAAGACGATTGAACATATGACGATAGACATAATAAAATCGTAATTAATAAGCATAAGTAATAACAACACAACAATTAAGTAGAGTAAATAGTAATTAAGATTTAAATAGAGGTAAGAGTAAAAGAGAGAAAGTCGTTTACAATCTTAGCAATCCGGCATAAAGAACAATCCACGTCGAATAAACCCGAATGAAAACCAAAGATTAAAAGTTCAGAAACTAATGAAAGATTAATGTCTGCTAATTACTGCTGATAAGTTCTCAACCCTCCAAAACTGAATCATCCTAAAGACGTAAATAAGAGTCATATATAGTGTCTGACACGACTCTAACCCTAATTAAGCTATGGACTTGCAGCCCGCGATAGGATCCACTCGATCGAGGGAAATAACCCTTCGATCGAGGCTTTTATTCATGGAAATCAGTCGATCGAGCACCTGATCTACTCGATCGACCAACTGGTAAACGGCTCCTACTCGATCGAGCAAAGGATGTAGCTTGATAGTGTTCTTCTGGCTTCAACTCACCTCGATCGACCAAATGCATAGTCGATCGAGGTCTTCTGGCATAGTACATAGTAAGAGACATGACTTTGGTCTTGATTATGAACGGTTTCACGCTTCCCCATGCAAGAGCTCCTGTTCCGTTCCTTCCATTCTCCTAAATGCATGCAAAGTGGACTGTTTTGGCTCGGTTTCCGCTACTATGCAGCTTGTACCTACAAAATGGTAATCAAAGTACAAAGTAGCCAAATAGGGGCATATGGTGATATAATATCACCTAAATGACATAGAAATGCGTGCATAAATGGACTAAAAAGTCTATATAAAATACACGCATCAAACTTCCCCAAACCAAACCTTTGCTTGTGCTCAAGCAAACTAAATGCAGCTATATGGAACAAAATAAACCTAGGGGAATGGAGCAAGTCTCAGATCAAGCTACAAGTCAATGTTAAACAGTTTAATGCACTCATTCAATCACTAAAAAGCTTAATACGAAAGT
The DNA here is from genome assembly GCA_022085475.1 of Heliosperma pusillum. Lineage (NCBI taxonomy): Eukaryota > Viridiplantae > Streptophyta > Magnoliopsida > Caryophyllales > Caryophyllaceae > Heliosperma > Heliosperma pusillum. Next base: position 20,150 of record JAIUZE010012990.1, read on the forward strand.
GAACGAATTTATACAATCTTGGAAATAAATTAGATTTTCGACCTTGCAAGACACAACCAAATTCGGACTCTCACGGGTCACTCTTCTCTCAACAAGCAAATTTTAAGTAAATATGTATAAGAAAGAGAGAAGAAAAAATAGTCACTCACCTAGACTACGACCGACACAACATGCATTGCTAACTAACATGAAAGATGATTCAAGCACCGTACACACGCATAACCACCGTTCAAGGACAATCACGTGCCGAACATTTGCAATAATATGGATATGTGAGGCTAATTGGTAAGAAGGGGCAAAACAATTATTGGAAATGTGAGGGTAAATAGCCAAGCTAGTTCCTAAGAAGACCGTAATAGAACTCGTACCATCCTTCCAACTATCAAAAATTAAGCTCGATGCCTTAACATATATAGGCATATACGACACAAATCCCATAAAACACCTCGACAAAATAACGATAAGCACAGGAGGTGTAAACAACAAAACTTCAGCCAATTATTTTTTCAATATATATTTTTTCTTTTTTTCTTTTATTTTCTTTTCTTTTTCTGGTAAATACCCACTCCAAACAATGAAACGAGCCAAAAACTGACACAACGGTAGAATATACCTCGACTACTAAACTAGCTCGGCAAAGGTAGGCTCAGTTGAGGATGTAGTTAAGGGCAACAGGCAGATATGGCTTTATGTGGAGTTAATGGGGTAAAATGAGGAAAAGGGAGATGCAAATATTCTCAAAACACGTAATACCGACCACAAACCCAATGCGTGCAGGCAATAAGAAATCAAAATTCATATACAAGCAAATGACACGAGATGTGGGGAGTAACTACTCTCATTCCTAGATGAACTGGTCATGGATGTCACCAGTTATAGGCTCTATAACTCAGAATATATAAGTAGTTTGCCAAAAGGTCGAGTCAAGTCTACTAGCCAAAATTAAATTCCAAGACAACATTCAATAGTTCACTATTTCGATTTTACTAAGTAACTCAAGAAAGGTGCAAGGAATAACATAAAATAGACTTGTAGAGCAATTTCATCATGAACAAGACTCCAATCCGACTCAACTAAATGCAAAAATAAACGTGATTTTTTTGATTTTTTTCAAAAAATTTCTAGTTAACATGAATTGTAAACGTGAATGCAGCACAAATGCAAAAGCAGGCGCAAAAGGATGTAAACACTTCCCCAAACCAAAACAGACAATGTCCTCATTGGCTATAGCACAAAAGCATATAAGGGAAAGGGAAAAAACAACCTAATTCATGTTCCTAAGGAATGAAATATACAAAGAATGGAAAAACAAGGAACAGAAAAACTCACAAAACAAAGCTTCCCTAAACCAGCAGCAAACTGGGGGTCGATCGAGTGAAAAATTGACTCGATCGAGAACGTTTTCAGTCAGGGTTGCTCGATCGAGTAGTTCGTTTAATCGATCAAGTACTCGCTTGATAGCACAGCCTCGACTTTGGGCAATTGTTCTCCGCTTCATTTTCATGCAAAATGATGCCAACCGATACCCAAGAATACCAAAAGAAAGTCCAGCAAGAAAATAAATTGTCTATCTAAACTACGGATTATCACGTGATAGTCTAATTGTCAAATGAAAACGCGATAAATTGTTTTTACAAATTGCACGGGGTTGCAGATCCGGCTACCAACCAAATAGTTTCATGAGAAGGCCACCGTTTGGCCTTTGACTTGCGGAATTACCCTCAGGTGCGGTAATTTCCGTCTTCTTCCTCCACACGTACGTTGGTTTCTTGGAGTCTAGCTCCACTTCGGAATCACTTGAATACATGCGATCTCTTTTGTCCCTCTTGGACTTCTTCTTCTTGACGTCGTCACGCAAACCTGGCTTTCCCTTTTCCAACTTCAATGCTGCCGCTCTGTGATCTGTAAGGCAACATACAACAGCATGTTCCTCCAATTCGCTCCCAAGCTGAGGCGGAGGTGTTACGGTAGCAATGGGCTATCACAGATAGGAGCTATAGGTTCGATAGGAACCGAAGCTTTGTCATGCGTGAATAAATCAGGTGCGATATCAGATAAGGGAAGTGCGTAGCATGGTGACACAAGCATAGGACCCTTACTAGCATGAGACTGCGTGAATACTAAATTCTCCCCACCTATTTGAAAAGTCAGAGTCTGTAACCCAACATCAATAACCGCTTGCGCAGTGATGTGGTCGTTATACACCAAAAATAAAACCTAAGTCTACTAACTAAGAAGATAGCAGAAGTAGGGTCGATCTCCACAGGGAGGAAACTAATTAACTGATATCTAAATCTGCAAGTAACAATCTGGGGGGTTTTGAAAAGGTTTTATCTAAACTAAATAAGATTAAAGAAAAGAGAAATAAAGGAAGAAATTAATATGAAATAAATCAGATAAGAGAAAAATATGCTAGGATTCGGTCCACTGCAATATCGGCATCGACGGGTCAACTAAGTCAGTCAATCTATCAATGAGAAAGGCAATGGTTTTCTCCTCTCGGTCTCAAACCACCCTAGGGATTTTCCTAATTAACTCTCGTCCTCTTAGGAGTCACCTATCAATTCTAAGCAAGTCTTCCCTTCCACTCTCTCGATCCAGGTCGGGGTTAACTACCTAGCCTAGTCTCCTGCGTATACTCATTCGACTAAACCTCAATTAAATTGCTTAGACTGATTCTCATATTCAAGACTAACTAAAATAATCTATCCTAACATGCCTATACTACAGTTTCCGTCATCCCAACATACAAGAGAATTAGCTACTCATGTTATTAACGATGCTAACAAAGACGATTGAACATATGATGATAGACATGATAAAATCGTAATTAATAAGCATAAACAATAACAACACAGCAATTGAGACGAGTAAAACAATAATAGGGATTAAAACGAAAGTAATAATAAATGAGAGAAAGTAGTTTACAATCTTAGCAATCCGGCGTAAAGAACAATCCACGTCGAATAACCCGAATGAAAACAAAAGAATAAAAGTTTTGAACTAATGAAAGATTAATGTCTCCTAATTACTACAATAAGTTATGAATAATAATAACTGAATAATAATAATGACGTAATAAGAGTCATATATAGTGTCTAACACAACTCTACCCCTAATTAAGCTATGGACTTGCAGCCCGTGATAGGATCCACTCGATCGAGGGAAATAACCCTTCGATCGAGGCTTTTATTCATGGAAATCAGTCGATCGAGCACTTGATCTGCTCGATCGACCAACTGGTAAACGGCTTCTACTCGATCGAGCAAAGGATGTAGCTCGATCGAGTTCTTCTGGCTTCAACTCACCTCGATCGACCAAATGCATAGTCGATCGAGGTCTTCTGGCATAGTACGTAGTGTGAGTCATGGATTGGGCTTGATAGTGGATGGTTTCACGCTTTCCCATGCAAGAGCTCCTGCTCCGTTCCTTCCATTCTCCTAAATGCATGCAAAGTGGACTGTTTTGGTTCGGTTTCTGCTACTACACAGCTTGTACATACAAAAATGGTAATGAAAGTACAAAGTATCCAAATAGGGGCATATGGTGATAAAATATCACCTAAACGACATAGAAATGCATGCATAAATGGACTAGAAAGTCTATATAAAATACACGCATCAAACTTCCCCAAACCAAACCTTTGCTTGTCCTCAAGCAAACTAAATGCACCTAAATGGAACAAAATAAACCTAGGGGAATGGAGTAAGTCTCAGAGCTAGCAACAAGTCAATGTTAAACAGTTTAATGCACTAGATCAATCTTGGAAATAATTTAGATTTTGGACCTTGCAAGACTCAACCAAATTCGGACTCTCACGGGTCACTCTTCTCTCAACAAGCAAATGGTAAGTAAATATGTGTAAGAAAGAGAGAAGAAAATATAGTCACTCACCTAGACTACGACCGACACAACATGCATTGCTAACTAATATGAAAGATGATTTAAGCACCGTACACACGCATAACCACCGTTCAAGGACAATCACGTGCCGAACATTTGCAAAATTATGGATATGTGAGGCTAATTGGTAAGAAGGGCAAAACAATTAATGGAAATGTGAGGGTGAATAGCCAAGCTAGTTCCTAACAAGACCGCAATAGAACTCGTTCTATTCTTCCAACTATCAAAATTAAGCTCGATGCCTTACCATATAAAGGCATAAACGTCACAAATCCCATAAAACACCTCGACAAAATATAATAAGCGTAGGAGGCGCAAAACAAAAACTTCAGCCAATTCTTTTTCTCATCATATTTTTCATTTTTTCCACTTTCTTTCTTTTCTTTTTCTTTTTCTTTTTCTTGGCTGACTGAGGAAAACCTCTCGATCGAGCTGAATGAATCACTCGATCGAGGCAACAACTAACACAATCTGCTCAATCGAGCTAAACAAAGTACTCGATCGAGACACTATCAACACTTCACTTCTTTTTCTCGCAAATACCCACTCCAATCAATGATAACGAGCCAAAAACTGACACAACGGTAGAATAAACCTCGACTACTAAACTAGCTCGGCAAAGGTAGGCTCAGTTTAGGATGTAGCTAAGGGCAACAGGCAGATATGGCTTTATGTGGAGTTAAATAGGGTAAAATGAGGAAAAGGGAGATGTAAATATTCTCAAAACACGTAATACCGACCACAAACCCAATGCGTGCAGGCAATAAGAAATCAAAATTCATATACAAGCGAATGACACAAGATGTGGGGAGTAACTACTCTCATTCCTAGATGAACTGGTCATGGATGTCACCAGTTATAGGCTCTAAAATCTCAGAATATATAAGTAGTTTGCCAAAATGTTGAGTCAAGTCTAATAATCAAAATTAAATTCCAAGACAAAATTCAGTAGTTCACTATTTCGATTTTACTAATTAACTCAAGAAAGGTGCAAAGAATAGCATAAAATAGACTTGTAGTGCGATTTCATCATGAACAAGACTCCAATCCGACTCGACTATATGCAAAAATAAACGTGATATTTTTGATATTTTTCAATTTTTTTCTAATTAACATGAATGTAAACGTGAATGCAATACAAATGCAAATGCAGACACAAAAGGATGTAAAACACTTCCCCAAACCAAAACAGACAATGTCCTTATTGGCTATAGCACAGAAGCATAAGGGAAAGGGAAACAAAACAACCTAATTCATGTTCCTAAGGAATGAAATATATAATGAATTGAAAAACAAGGAACAGAAAAACTCAAAAAACAAAGCTTCCCCAAACCAGCAGCAAACTGGGGGTCGATCGAGTAGAAATTCCACTCGATCGAGAACTTTTTCAGGTAAAACAGCTCGATCGAGTAGTCAGCTTTACTCGATCGAGCACTTCGTAATTGCACAGCCCACGACTTTGAACAATTGATTTCCGCTTCTATTCCTGCAAAATGATGCCAACCGAATACCAGAAAATACCAAAAATTGTCCAATAGGAAAGATAAATTGTCTATCTAAACTACGGATTATCACGTGATAGTCTAATTGTCTAATTGAAAACGCGATAAATTGTTTTTACAAATTGCACGGGGTTGCAAACCCGGCTACCAACCAAATAGTTTCATGAGAAGGCCACCGTTTGGCCTTTGACTTGCGGAAGTACCCTCAGCTGCGGTAATTTCCGTCTTCTTCCTCCACACGTACGATGGTTTCTTGGAGTCTAGCTCCATTTCGGAATCACTTGCGTACATGCGAGCTCCTTTGTCCTTCTTGGACTTCTTCTTCTTGACGTCGTCACGCGAACCAGGCTTTCCCTTTTCCAGCTCCAATGCCGCCGCGCTATGATCTGTAAGGCAACATACAACAGCATGTTCCTCCAATTTGCTCCCAAGCTGGGGCGGAGGTGTTACGGTAGCAATGGGGATATCACAGATAGGAGCTATAGGTTCGATAGGAACCGAAACTTTGTCATGCGTGAATAAATCAGGTGTGATATCAGATAAGGGAAGTGCGTAGCATAGTGACACAAGCATAGGACCCTTACTAGCATTAGACTGCGTGAATACTAAATTCTCCCCACCTATTTGAAAAGTCAGAGTCTGTAACCCAACATCAATAACCGCTTGCGCAGTATGCAAGAACGGTCTTCCCAAAATGATGGGAGTGTGAGAATCCTCAAGTATATCCAAAACTATGGAATCGACCGGGATAAAGAATTTTCCTATTTGCACAGGAACATCCTCTATGATTCCTAAGGGTCGAGACAAGGTCCTATCTGCCATCTGCACTGTCATGTTTGTGCACTGAAGCTTGGTAAAGCCTAACCGTTTGCCTAAAGACAAAGGTAAGACACTAACACTAGCTCCTAGGTCACATAACGCGTTGTTTATGAGATAGGTACCTATATGACACGGTATAGAAAAACTACCTGGGTCAGACAACTTAGGGGGGCATTTGTTCTGGAGGAACGCAGGTTAAAGCTACAGTCTCTACAGTGTCTACGGACCTCTTACGCAAAAGAATTTCTCGCATAAATTTCAGGTAAGAGGGTACCTTTAATAAAAGATCGGCAAGGGGAATATTCACTTTAAGATCGCGCACAATGTTAGCATATCCTTGACAATGGCATTGTCCTTAGCCTTCTTCAATCGACCAGGAAACGGAACTGAAATGTCAGGATTAACACGTTGCATATCCTTGACAATGGCATTGTTGATCATCCGCTTGCTTAACCCCTTCGAACGACCTTCTCGCTCATGAAAACCCATCGATCGAGTATCTAAGTCACTCGATCGAAGATTATTCGAGCTTAAATTGCTCGATCGATCAGCTTCCTCAGTCAACTTATTCGATCGAGTAACTGGATTCTCTCGATCGACCACTTGTCTATCAGAATCACTCGATCGAGCATCAACAACCTCTCGATCGAGTAACAAGCTTTCTGATTCACTCGATCGACTAACACCTATCTCTCGATCGAGTAGTTTCTCCTTCATTTCATTCGATCGACTAGTACTAACCTCTCGATCGATTACATTTTCAGCAACATTCTTCGCAACATCACGATGCGCACCAGAAATATCAGCAACTGTACCAGGACTATCATAAGCAAGACCGCTTCGCAGAGTAATCATGTTCAGCGTCTCCTTGTTCTTATCAGTTTGAGACGGTAATTGCCCAGGTTGCCTAGTCGATCGAACTCCTGCCAATTGAGCAATCTGCGACTCCAAAAGCTTAATAGTAGCATTCGTTGCTTGATCAGTTTTGCTCATTTGGACAGCTAAAGCTTGGATCATAGGCTTTAACTCCCCAACTTCTGAAATTCCTCCAGATGAGGAACTAGCTTGCTGTGAAGACTGGATTTTCTGGAATCCTTGCTTGTGCGGTGGTTGATACGTCGGCTGTGGTGGTGGAGGTGTAGGATTTAAGACGTTCTGGCTTGTCCATCTCAAATTGGGATGGATATTCCCTTGATTGTAATACCCACCTCCTTGACGGTATTGATGAAAGGAAAAGACTTGTTCCTTTTCAGCAAAATAGTCTATAGCCGTGTGACCAGTTTCGCCACACCTCTCACAAGTAATCACTTCTTCTCGCTGCAGCAAATGAACCGTCTGCTGGTTATCTGCCGCTTGCTTCTCCCATTTATCAAGTCTGACATTTAGTTTATCGAATTTTGCATCCAGACCTTCAAAATCAATACTGGCCATCGTCCGTGTACCACTTCGCGGATTACCATATTCAGCACAATGGGTTGCCATCTCCTCTATCAGTTTCCAACCCTTATCATCATCTATTTCCTTCTGGAACCTCCCGTTTGACGCAGCATCTAGAATGGCTCGATGATCGTCATATAACCCGTTGTAGAACTGGTTACACAGAAACCACTGTTCGAACCTATGGTGAGGGAGAGACCTCACTAGCGTCTTGAATCGATCCCAGGACTCATAGAGAGTTTCATGAACCGCTTGCTGGAAATTATTAATCTGACCCCTCAAAGCATTCGTTCTATGCGGTGGAAAATACTTCTTGTAGAAAGCCAGTGCAAGTGTGGTCCAGTCGGTAATACCCAGTTCCTCTCTATTCAAGTTCTTCAACCAGTCTTTAGCAATATCAGTAAGGGAAAAAGGAAACAAGAACTCCTTGATCTTGTCAGTTGTCACCCCTTTAGAGACTGGAATAGAAGAATAGTAGTCAGCAAAAGTCTCCATATGCTTCCTCGGATCCTCCCCAGCTACACCCTTATACTTATCCTGCTGGACAAGCTTGATATAAGACGGACGAAGATCGAAAAAAGTTCCATCTTCGTCCGTTGTAAGTTTGAATCCTTGAGGTATACATGCAGCTGTAGGCTCAGAATGGCTAGCAATATTAGGCATCTTTGCTGGAAAAGTAATCTCAACAGTTAAATCTTCCTCGAAAATGAAACTGTCAAAGACGGATTCAGAAGTACTCAAGTCTTCCTCCTGAATAGTCTTATCTAACCCTCTCTTCCTCCGTAGGAAGGTTCTTTCAGGCTCCGGATCAGCTTCCACTAATTCGAGCCTTTGGGACCTGCTCATACACAACTATAAAAAGAAAGATATGAACAGTCTTAAGGAATTAGAAATTCCTTAAGACGAGACAGAAAGAAATAACAGAAAATTAAATTGCCTCCCCGGCATTGGCGCCAAAATTTGACACGGCTATCGCAACCCTATCAAAAATAAAACCTAACGGTCTCAACAAAATGCATTAGAGGCAGTCGGGTATCGAATCCACAGGGAAAGGGAATCCTGTAACTTGCTATGTCTGTCGAAGTAACAAAATATGGGGGTTGGTTCAAATAATTTTCTTACACTAAAAGAGAAACGGGAAAGAGAAATAAAGAGCGAAATATCAGAAAGAAGAAGAACTAGGATTGTCGGTTCCCCATGGCATCTAGGGTCAGAATAGAAATCAAAGTAATATCTAAACAGGTTTGTGGGTAGTGAAAAGGTCCTCTCGGTCCGCTATTCGCCCTAAGATATACTAACTTAGCTCTCGCCCTCATTCGAAAAATCCCAAAGTTCATCACTGATCTGCCCTCTTCCAATCTCTCGATCTAGGTCAAGGGGTATCAAGTCAATCAATTGAATGCGTCAACTCAAACAATCAAAAACTAATTAACTAAGAATATTTGATGTGGTCTTTATACACCAAAAATAAAACCTAAGTCTACTAACTAAGAAGATAGCGGAAGTAGGGTCGATCTCCACAGGGAGAAAAATAATTAACTGAAATCTAAATCTGCAAGTAACAATCTGGGGGGTTTTGCAAAGGTTTTATCGAAACTAAATAAGATTAAAGGAAAGAGAAATAAAGGAAGAAATAAATATGAAATAAATCAGATAAAGAGGGAATATGCCAGGATTCGGTCTACTGCAGTATCGGCATTTATGGGTCAACTAAGTCAGTCAATCTATCAATGAGAAGGGCAATGGTTTCTCCTCTCGGTCTCAAACCACCCTAGGGATTTTCCTAATTAACTCTCGTCCTCTTAGGAGTCACCTATCAATTCTAAGCAAGCCTTCCCTTCCAATCTCTCGATCCAGATCGGGGTTAACTACCTAGCCTAGTCTCTTGCGTATACTCATTCGACTAAACCTCAATTAAACTGCTTAGATTGATTCTCATATTCAAGACTAACTAAAATAATCTATCCTAACATGCCTCTACTACAGTTTCCCTCATCCCAACATACAAGAAAATTAGCTACTCATGCTATTAACTATGCTAACAAAGACGATTGAACATATGACGATAGACATAATAATATCGTAATTAATAAGCATAAATAATAACAACACAGCAATTGATGATCATTATTTATATACATATTTTATGCCTCCCCTAGTCACAATTAACTCGATTTACCGTCTTTCCTTGCTTATTTCTATGCTATTTTAGCTAGAATATCGATTCTGCCACTTTTGTTATGTTTTAATGCAGATTGGATGCATTTGGAGCTTTTTGAGATGATATAGAGCATGGCGGGGTTGGATCGTAGAAGCTAGGCACGGGAATCGAGGAAGAAAAGAGAAGAAATGAAGAGAAGTTGAAGAAACGAGCTAGAATGAAGGCTGCTCGATCGAGCACACCTACAGTGCTCGGTCGAGTCGCATTGTGTCCTTGCTCGATCGAGCAGAGTCACCTTGCTCGATCGAGCAAGCTCTATTACGGCGGATTTCTTTTATTTTCCTTAACTTTAGACCTAATTAGTTAGATCTTTTGTAATATAAAAAGAAAGCTCGTCTTTCTTAATTAGATATTCATATACATGCTTTCTTAGGCTTTAGCATACTTTTAGGGTTTAAATCAGAAACTTTAGTTTAATTTACTTTTCCGCTGGATTTGATTCATCAAAGACGATTGTCTTTAGTTCAACTTGTATTCGGTATTCTTCAATCTTTCTTAGTTATTTATTTAATTGTCTTCTTGTTCTTTAATTATTCTTTGTTCACCCTTTCATTGTTGTTAATCATGTTTACTTTAATTATTATTGTTGTTGTTTATATCGTTATGAGTAGCTAAATTCCTTTCTAGGGTTGAAAGGGGATCTAGGATTGTTAGAAGGGGTAGATTAATTAATTGAATTGCAATTGCATGGTTATCGTTTGATTATTGTTTTAATTCTAGTTGTTTGATTACTGGCCAGGATAAATTAACTAGTCTCGCAAATTAGGATTGACACCGACCGGGTTAAGACTAAGATAGGCTACGATAATTGAATAGAACTCGTTTAATGATAGCGATCGCATGTTAAATTGTAGATCTAAAGGGCATAATTGAATCGACCGATCTTGTGACCTTAGATAACTTTATTTCATGATAGTTGATTTCTTTCCTATCCCTGAACAATAATCCTAGTGAACCTGTGACCCTAGACTTTTAATCTCATTGTTTTCAACCTTATTAGTTTGTTATTGCTTATAGTTAGTTATTGCTTATTATTAGTTGTTATTATTATTGTTATTAGTTGTTATTGTTTACTTTATTTGTTGTTATTAATTGCTTTTAGTTTAGAAACCAAATCTCAAACACAGAAATTGTTACTTTAGAGACAAACCTAGTTTAACAGATTAGAATACTACCGCCTCCCTGTGGATTCGATACCTTGCTTACCGCTGACTATTAGTTAGTAGTGAATTAGGTTTTACTTTGATTAAGGTGACGCGACTTTACCCTTATCAGCAATTAAGTAGAGTAAATAGTAATTAAGATTAAAATAGAGGTAAGAGTAAAAGAGGGAAAGTCGTTTACAATCTTAGCAATCCGGCGTAAAGAACAATCCACGTCGAATAAACCTGAATGAAAACCAAAGATTAAAAGTTCAGAAACTAATGAAAGATTAATGTCTGCTAATTACTGCTGATAAGTTCTCAATCCTCCAAAACTGAATCATCCTAATGACGTAAATAAGAGTCATATATAGTGTCTAACACGACTCTAACCCTAATTAAGCTATGGACTTGCAGTTTGCGATAGGATCCACTCGATCGAGGGAAATAACCCTTCGATCGAGGCTTTTATTCATGGAAATCAGTCGATCGAGCACCTCATCAACTCGATCGACCAACTGGTAAACGGCTCCTACTCGATCGAGCAAAGGATGTAGCTTGATCGAGTTCTTCTGGCTTCAACTCACCTCGATTGACCAAATGCATAGTCGATCAGGTCTTCTACCATAGTACATAGTAAGAGACATGACTTTGGTCTTGATTATGAACGGTTTCACGCTTCCCCATGCAAGAGCTCATGTTCCGATCCTTCCATTCTCCTAAATGCATGCAAAGTGGACTGTTTTGGCTCGGTTTCCGCTACTATGCAGCTTGTACCTACAAAATGGTAATGAAAGTACAAAGTAGCCAAATAAGGGCATATGGTGATATAATATCACCTAAATGACATAGAAATGCGTGCATAAATGGTCTAAAAAGTCTATATAAAAGACACGCATCAATTACCATCTCGGAGTATAAGGAGGGAGGATGTGTGGATGAGTCGGAGTTGGTGGTGTGTCTAGTCTTGTATTCACGGAGTTATAAGTAGGAAGTGGTAAGGGAAGAGTGTGTCACAACAACTTTGAGTCATTTTCTTTTAATAGGTGGTTGTGTTTTGAGGGAGATATAAGAAGGTAGTGGTGAGGGAAGAGAGGTCATTACCTTCACATGCTATGTTTGGACTCGTGGTTGTCATGCTAATCTCGAGTTTTAATCGGGACGAGTAAAAGTCCAAGTGTGGGGGTATTTGACAACACCAAAATGTGTCGTTTTTAGTAGTGTTTATTAGGTCCGTTTAATGTACTTTTTACAGGTCGTTAGCAACGTTTTATGCTAACCTTAGTCCTTGTAGTTATGTTTTTATTTTGAATTTTTAAGTCAAGTTTTAGAGTCAAGCCCGGAAGTCAACTAAAGTCAAAGTCAAACCCGACACCCGAGACCAAACCCGACAATTGGAGTGGGCTAGGAGCAAATTATCAATGCAAGAAAAGCAAGTCCAAAGCGTCAATGGAAGTCCGTGGGCGCTGCCAGTGTCCTGGCCTGGGACACGTGTTTCTTCATTTTCCGTCTTGTCATTTTGAGGCCCATTTCTCAAAGGCCCTAGGTTTCTGAAGTAAGGGTATAAAAGAACCAAATTTTAGAGAGAGATGACATTCCATGAAAGGCCATAACATTCAACAACAAAGCACAGCACACATTGGAATTCTCTCATTTTTTTGTTCTTCATTTTGGCTTGTAACTTTGAGTTGAAATTTATTATTTGGGTTGTAATTCTTGATTATGGGTAGCTAATCTTCTATTTCTTAGTGCAATTGGAACAATTTTTCCTCTTTTAGCATTGTAAGACTCTTTGAACCTCTTCTTCATTAGTTAATACCATTTTCTCATGTTTATTTTCCATTGTTGAATGAATTATTGTTGAGACTAACCATCTTAGCATGTTGTTTGTTTAATTTGTGCTTTGTCTCGATAACTTTGGTTAATTTGTCTTGATATTGTTCAAGCAACCTTGAAAGATTGTAACTTTGGTTTAAAGTTGGAATCTTTTGAGTGGAATTTGGTTTATTGTGTGGTTAGAACATGGTTTAGTGTTTTATTACATGATTCTAGCTTGTTTCTTTAGTTTTGTTCATAAAGCTTGCATCTTTGATTTGGGCTCATGTTTTTGTGGGTGTAAATTGGGTTGTAAAGGGTCATCCTTGGTTGAGTTAATCCTTGTTGACTAATTTCTTAGAAACTGGTATTAGATAACTAGAGAAGAGAGGAAAGGAAGAGTTTTTACTTTGCTAATTGTAAGGAACTTGGGAAAATTACACTAAATTAGTTTCTTTATATTTGAATATTTGAATCTTAAGTACTTGTTGGTTATTTTAGACTTGTTAATCAATTTCTAAAGTCAAACTTTCTCCATATGTGTTATCCTACATGTTTTTGTCATTGTTAATATCATAGTTTGTAATTAATTTAAGTTTGTGTCTTAATTAATGTCTTAATTAGTGATTAGAGTAATTAGTTAGTAATTAGTTTTGTTAATTGGTTTTTAGAAAGAGTCTAGATTAGTTAATTTAGTTTATCCCGCCTTCTCTTGGATTCGACCTTATTCTTACTATTTACTACCTTTATTTAAGATAGTTTGTGTTTGTTTAGGAGATGTAAATTATTATTTGACCATAGCTAATTAGCGGAATTAACGACACGTGAAATAAGCTCGTCATTAGCCCACTGGTCTTTCGTCATATTCCAATATAGATACTTCAGGGTGAGCTAGCTTGCTTGGAGGAATCCCAATTTCCTCTAAAGGAGAAAGGGTTGAGAGATGTTTAAGGGTCCATCTGAACTCCGGGGACCGGAACCTCTTTGATGTATGCTGTGAAGTATAGAGGGCGATTATGCTTCATATCACCCAAGAGTAGGTCCCTCTGGTCGACCCAATAAACTTTGAACCCTGAGAAATCAGATAACCGGCAAAATCCCCGAGAAACTGCCCCTAATTCAATTCTATATGCTCGTACGTTATGGGCCCCGATCTTGTTTGCTTGTTCTTTGACATCCAATTTCAAATACTCGACTCTTTTTCAAGACCCGCACTTTGACAGGCTTCAAAACTATCGCATGACGTTATCGTCTCAAGGACCCACCTTCCGGACATACAATTCGTGGGCCCATATTTTTTATCACCAGAATTTCGCTCGCCACAATCGAGCAGATTTCCCTGAAAGATTCGATCATGACAAATTCTTCCGTGTATCAAGTTTCGCAAATTCCTTTCAATATTATGTTTCCCCAACGAGAGTTCGCCTGAGGACAGAGACGGACAGATTTTCACATAGGACGGCTGACGAGCCTCATTACCCAACCCCATTCAAACGGCTAGCGAGCCTCATGCCGCAACCCTACTCAACGGCAGGCGAACCTCGTATCGCACCTCACATATGACGACTAACGAGCCTCACATCGCACCTCAGTCCAAATAAGAAAATGCCTCAAGTATGACTCCTTCTTAAGGCTAGGGATCTTTTATACGTAGTCTATAGGACTTTAAAATACCCTTCCCGATAGTCGACCGACTTTAAAATGTTCCCGACAACAGGTGCTTGGTTCAGACCTCTTGAACCGACTCGCGTCGCGATAGTCGTTAGGTTATAATCTTTGATTGACCTGATGGCAATACTTTGACTTTTGCCTTGTCCAAGCCTTAGTCAAAGTGGGAACTCTGTATATACCTCATTTCTACACTTTCCGCCAACCACCCAATGATTATTAGGCCGCATGTTTGGTACGCGAAACGATTTTTAGAGTGATAGCTCAAATACTTGTGTCTACCCCTTGGTCATCATTTACGCGTCGGTACGGGCGTTTTGACAGTCATTAGAGTTCATTGGGAGTCCAGGTCGAAAACCGCGTCATTTTCTATAAACCGTTTTAAAGCTCCGAGTCGGAACGCTCTGAAATATTTTGATTATTATATTATCCTCCCTCCAATTAACCATGTTGTTCCCTTTTCTTTTAAAAACAAGGATTAAGGACATCAATTTGAATCACACTAAACACATTACTCCACATTAAATAAAATTTAGACCACACAACTACTCGCAAATAAGGAAAGAGAGAACATTACCACACTTAGCTCAAAATATAAATAGGGAACAATATGGTTATTTGGAGGGAGTATATTTCAAATTTTATCGTTTTTATAAAATTATCTCGTGTTGTGAAACAAAGGGAGAGATAATTATAGAGAGGAGGTAGAGAGAAAGTAAGTGCAGCAGGAGCTCACCCAAGGGGCCTTGATGATCAAGCCACAAACAAGACAAGCCTGACCCCAAGGACCCCTCAGATGGAAGCTCGAGTTACAAGGTCCAAAAAACAAGCTATGACAAGCCAAGAACAAGTCAGGACAAGCCACACCAGTGAGGAAGACAGTCCAGGGCTCATCAACCCATGCCAAGCCCCAACACAACCCACATTACCCACACAAGACAGAAACAAAGCCATTCAGGCCCAGGCAGACCAATCAACAAACCCTACAGCTAGGAGGTACACCAGGGCATCCCAACCACCCCCACCATGGCCTACCATCAAGTCAACCCTCTAAGCTACAAGTTTGCCCAGGACAAACCCTTTTGAAGTCTAGTAAAAACTCATGAAACAGACACCCCAAGTTAGAGTCCAGCAAACAATTAAAACAGAGAAGGTACAAGACATATTGTGGTTTCCTTTTGCTTAAGTCAACTTGTCCTCGTCCAAGGCAGGTCTTATCTAAGTTCTAATAAGAATATAGAGTCTCAAGGAGCAGCAACACATCCAGGCAAAGCAACAAGGCAATAAGAACAACAGATTTCCATTTCAGGAAAACTCCAAAACTGCTTTATTTGCTTTTTGTTCAGTCTGTTTTTTGTGTCTTGTGTCTGTTCTTTATAGTTGTTGAGCTCGTCCTAATGTGAGGCTCTTAATTAGTGTCAGTAGTAGTAGTTTGAATCCTAAGTTGGCCCTTGGATGATCTGTACATCCAATGGCTCACAAGATATCAACCTCCCTATATAAGGAGGTCTTGTATGTATGTTTTCAGTTAGACTTTTATGAATGAATTAACTTTGATAAATCCCTCAAATCTATAAAACTTGTGCTAAGAGCTGTAGTTTGAAACAAGCCTGATACATCTTCAAGGTGTTTGATCAGTGCCTTGTCTTGTGAGTCAAGTTATATCTATGCTTTGCTGTGGTTAACTTGCTTGCTGTTGAGTCTAGTCTAGGGTGTTTGTGCTTTGCTGTAACACTTGAAAATTGTCTCTAAAACTAGTATTTGAGTCCTGTCTCTTGTGCCTTGCTGTAGAGGAGTGTCTCTAAGTCATATCCCTTGAGTTTTCAGCTAAACAATTCACCCTCTCTAAAACAACATCCATTATTACTTGACATTGTTCTCAGTTTGAGTTAAGCTAATCAAGCTTCCTTAAAACTTGTAAGCCTTAGTAGTTTACACTCCAATAAGGGAGACAGATCTGTGTTATTATTCCATTATAAGGGGTATATATACACATACAATAGGGATAGAGTTTCCATAAGATAATATATTCTAGTATCCTATAAGATATGGACATCCATATAATAATATTTCATAACACTCCGCCTTGGATGCCCATTACTGAAGAACATGCCTCGTTAATAACCTTACTTGAAAAACACTATGGGAAAAACACTAGAAAGGAAAAGAGTACAATAATCTCCAAACACGCATAACAAGCTGCCTCGTTAAAACCTTTCCATGGAAAACGCAGTGGGACAAAACCATAGATAAGGAAAAAGAGTACAGCACGTGCTACTCCCCCTGATGATAAGATGACTGTATATTGTTGGAGTAAGTGTCCTCAACAATAGTGTGATCACATAATTAAATCTCAATAATAATTATACAAAGGGATGATGAATATTATAGTCAACTGGTCAACATAAATCGGTAACGATTGGCTCAATTGAGTTTGACGTTACTGTCGTATGACGGTGGTGATCATTTGATCCCTTGAGGTCACACCTAAATGACAATCCCCTAATCATGTACATTAATTAATTGTATAGTGATACAGATTAATTAATCCCTTAATTTGAACAGGTTTAAAGTGAGAATTATATCTTATTGTAATATGATTAAATAAGATTCATTTTTGGTAATTTAATTGTTAAATTACTAAGAATGCATTATGTTTATGAAACATTTGAGATAAGTGAAATTGGTCGATTATAATTACAAACTGTTGTAGATTATATTAACCAAATATGATGACCCATTTTATTTATATGTAATTATAAAATGTGACTTAAAATGTTAAGTCTAATTTATTTGTTATGAAATTGCATTTAAATTAGTTAAATGTACATTTATAAGCTTAATTACATGTTACATCTCACATGTCACATTTGTGACAAATGACAAATTACAAAAATAAAATGGACACCCATTTTAAGGGGTGCAGCGGTTTTAGGGTAATTAGGGTAGGTTTTGTGCATTATTTGTTGTTCTAATCAAGATTATAACAACATCAGTGCATACCTAATCCTATAGCTAGTCTACCTTCTTATAAAGACAAAACGAAAAAGGCAAACCCTTCCCTATGCCTTAGGGGTGCCGGTTTTGTGGGTTAAAATAAGAGAAGCGTTTTTCTTATTTTAACTCATTAGATCTCAAATTATATATGTATGTTTATCTATCTAAAATACATACATCTCTCACTAAGAAAACTTGAGAAGTTTTATTATAAACTTGAGTTCTAATTCTTACATAATATTACTATTGTAGTAATAAGAGGTATTTGATATATATTACTATGGGGGCTACTACAATATATACTAGTGTAGTATTTTGTATTGTTTTGGGTATTGTCTTGGTACAACAAAAGGAGAGTTCTTATACCTAGGACTTGGAAATTCATCCTTTATATTATAAGCTCAAGAACAAAGTGGGAAGGAGTCCTATTTTGTGCCCAAAATCTTTCTAAATCAATGTAAGGAAATGATTTCTTCTTATCTTTGTTTTTATTATTATGCATGCATAAGATCTAAATGGTTTAAGAGTAAAATATTAGTTATATGATATTAGAAATGTCTAATATCGATTTTAAGAAACTTACAAGCGGTATCAAGAGCCAAGGTTGTTGCATGCATAATCGATTTTTAGTTTTTTTTCTTCGAGTTATTGTAACTTAAAGAAAACTAGTAATTTGTGTTTTATAAGATAAAATCACAAAGTTATTTGCATGTCAATATATTATGGTCCTAATATGATTTTAGGTCATTTTGATGATTTATGGAAATTTAAATTGCTCAAATATGATTTTTAGTGTTTTGATTACATTTTAATGAGTAAAATTATGTTTAAAATGCTAAAAAGAGTTAGACTTATCTTATGACCTTGAAATTTTTACATGATATCACACATGCATTTTAATTACAGTATGTAAAATTTCATGTGAAGTGGACTTATTTCGTATGATTTATGACTTTTATATGATAACGTGAAATAAATAAAGGTCAAATGGTTAAAATTACTTCCGCCTTGAATCTGACTATGAAATTTTAGTATGTTGTTGCATGCATATTTTCATGTTAGACTGGAAATTTGATACTAATGTGATTTGTCTAGCATGATTTATGAATTTTTAATGTAAAAATGGCATAAATAGTGACTAATTTAGCAAATATAGCTAAAATAAATTTCATGTCAAGAGAAAATTGTTCCTGGTTGAATAAATGTCCCACATTTCAAATCTAGAGTTGCAAAATTTAATATGATTAATTTTCGCATGCTTTATGTATTTTATTTGATAAAACCGATAAAGCGCAACCGACTTTTCTCAAGAACGTTTCGAATTTTTAAACCATGTTTTTTGACATTATGAGTGTCATGGAAATGTTCCAGAATGTACAAAAATTTAAAATTCAAAATTTTAAATTATTGTAATTAAATTTGGATTTATTTGATTAAAATATGTTTTTTAAGGTCTAATTATGAGCAATTAAATAACAACAAGTTGAATTATTGTCAAAACATTGAGTGATGACTAATTTTTGAGGCCTAAATCAGTTGGGATAATTAACTTGGACTTAAATATGATTTAATTATTGTTTGGTGATTTTAAAGTGTTATTATCACGAATTTCCGTAAAACCGGGTTATATTCGATATAAACCGCTAAATAGGGCGATTTGGCATTTAACATGAGCATGTTTTATACATATTATAATGCTGCATTTTTATTTATGAATGTCATATTTTCAATTTATGAATGTCATATTTTGGTTTATGTAATTTGGAATTATGTAATTTTATCTTAGTATGGCCTTAGTTTTAATCGATATTGCCCGATATGTATGGGAATATTGATGCGGTTGTAATTTAATGTGATCTCGTATCACTTTTATTGTATTATTTTATTTTACAAATGTATAATAGGAAATTATTGTAATTTTATTATATATATTTTGTAATTATTTTTATTACGGAGTTTCCCAAAGACAGTGCCATTCGGAAAGAAGTTCCAAGAGAGAGACGGTGACCTTGAGAGGCGTGCTTAAGAAGTTCAAGGGACCGAAGGAGTTGGTTTCCGAATTTGTAATAGATTATATGATTTTCTATTCTAGGAAAGGCCATACTAGGAGTTTTATATTTTTATGCTTGCATTTTATTTAATATGTTTGCATGCATTACCAAATCGCCATAACATGACATGCATATTTCATCGAGTATTCGACCGTGTCAATTATAATTATCGTTAATTCATCTACTTAGTTCACTTAAACGAGATAGATAATAAATTGACATGACCTCTCATGATAAATAATTGAGATCAAGCCTTACCAAATGTAGAACCCATGAATCCCAATTTTGCAAGGAAGTAGGCTCGGCTCACAGGGGTGCTAAACTTGTTACGTTGGGTAAGTGGGGTAATAAAGGTTATTATTTCGAAACATGGATTGAGCTCTACGGAAGTATTCGCGACCATAGCCGCATGTGTTCCGGGCTTAAGATAAATATTAAAGTAATATTATCGACCGAGAGTTCTAATTTAGAATCGATTAAAGAGTTAATCCACTGAATTATGTTAATAAGGGATGAATCGGCTTACCGTGCCCAAGTTGATATCAATTTGGATTACGGAATCATTTATAATAGTTGGGTGGAGGTCACTATTTAAATGCTAAACTTGTTTTAAAATGTTTACAAGTATTTAAAATGATAAATGTTAACATTTCCTTCATCTCATTTTTGTAGACATTTTATTCGCAATGGCAATTCCAAATATCAACGCTCCAACTCTCACAAACATTTCATGGCTTCGATCCTTTATGGATCAATGCAAGTTAGAAAAGAATGGCGCTAATTTTGCCGATTGGGATGCGCAAATCTGCTTGGCCG
The DNA here is from genome assembly GCA_022085475.1 of Heliosperma pusillum. Lineage (NCBI taxonomy): Eukaryota > Viridiplantae > Streptophyta > Magnoliopsida > Caryophyllales > Caryophyllaceae > Heliosperma > Heliosperma pusillum. The sequence goes on from JAIUZE010012990.1 coordinate 40,521, forward strand.
CGGAAGGTGACGACAAGCTTCGTTGCCTTACCGAAGCCTCTCCCGAAACACCTAATGAATGGTCAACCGTCGCCGCAAGGCGAGCCTATGAGGCTTACCAAAAGGAAGTCGCCGCTATCAAAAATGTTTTGATCTTCTCTATGGAGGCCGATCTCCAAAGGAGTGCCATAATGATGAGCACAGCCTATGAGATCTATGCCAAGCTTGTGACCATGTTTTCACAAGCTCCTAGAATCATTCAATATGAGACGGCTTCCGCGTTTTTCGACATGAATCTTAAAGAGGGCCAAAAGGTTAGCCCTAATGTACTCAAATTGATTGAGCATGTCGAGACTCTCAAATTGCAAGGGTTTGACATTCCCGAAGAACTCATAATTGACCGTGTACTACACTCCTTGGGAAAAATCAAGGCACATGTGCAGTTTAGGGTAAACTACAATATGCAAAATATGCAAACCTCTCTTCACGAGTTGCACAAAATGCTTGTACTTCACATCAATAACAAGAGTAAGGGGAAGTTCAAAAGGGGTACAAGCAATGGAAAGAAGCCCTCCACCTACAAAGGCAAAGGAAAAGCTATTGAGAATAGCTCACCCAAGCCTAAGAAAGGTGCCTCATACAAAGACAAGTGCCATTATTGTAATGGCATAGGGCATTGGAAAAGGAATTGCCCCAAGTATCTAGGAGATATCAGAGCTGGGAAAATTGTCTCCGTTGGTAAATTTTCATCCCTATCTTTTATGTTATGATCTCAACTTTGGTATATAGATACAAGTTGTGATTCTTACCCTTTTTAATTGTAATTAGGGCACCCAAGCAAGGAGAAGGGCAAGGACCAGCAAGCCTAAAGAGGCTCTTCAAGGGAAGCTAAGGTAGCCACCCATGAATGAAGACATTAGAAAGCTTGGACTTATTTTGTGTTGTCTTCTTTATTGGTTTTTATTTTGTGACATTGTTTTAGAAACTCTTTATATCCTTGTTTGACAATGGAAATTTGTTTATTTCCTTTTATTAACATTTGGTTGTAATTGGATATTAGTGACTTGGTTTTCAACCCAAGTCACTCAGTTTATGGAAACTTTTTCATTCTAAAACTTGTCATTATACTCTTCTTGCCTAATAACATAAATTATATCGACTCAAATTGATCATATAAGTATTATGATGATTGGATCATTACAATAAAAGGCTGAGAATTCGATTCTCACTTTGAAAGATCAATTGCTAAGTCGAAATTGAGTTATTGAACTCAAAGTAGGGCGTCTACAAAACCAATTGGCTACATCACTTATAAAGATTGTAATTGACATAAATATGATTACACCTCTTTAGCTTATAGAACTAGTCTATCTCGAAGCTAAGATTTGATGTCTTTACAATGAAGTCTTTAATAGATCATTAAAGGTCTAGTTGTGATAACTTATACCTCATTCAAAAGTATGAGAACAAATTTGTTTGTGGCTCATAAGGCTATCTTTGAAGAAAATAGTTCTATTTTTCTAAATATAGAGTGGGAGAAAATAAGCCACAACGAAAAACTAGTTAGGAACTTGTAAGTTGTTGAGGAAACCAAAAGAAAGTGTTCTTAGGTTAGACTGAAGACTAGTGAGGAGACCAAAAGAAAACGTTCTTAGGTGAATCCTTAGACTAGTGACGAGACCAAAAGAAAGTGTTCTTGATATAATAAGATTATGATCTATGAAGTGGAAGTACCTAGAAATTTTGAATTTCGATTTTCTAAAAGAGACTTATGAAACTAAATAGAATCTATGCAAATGAATGATATATTTGGAGTTGTCCAAAATAATTCTATAAACTTGAATATGTTTTAATTGGAAGTGTCGAATTATAGTTGCATGGATAGACATGTAGATGTCTACAAAAGCCTAGTTAATGCGTAACTATGCTTAGATCCAAATCATCAATGAAATACCTCATAATAGGTGTGTACAAGATACACATCAAAACCACATGTCCAAATAGGAATTTAGAATAGGATGTGTACATCACACAAGCCTATGGTATGTATCTACCTAGAGAGAGTTAAAGTCATGTAAAGACATGAAGTTAAGTGGGAGAAATTGGGAGTTAAAGTCATGTAAAGACATGAAGTTAAGTGAGAGTTAATGTCATGTATAGACATGATGTCAAGTGGGAGTTAAAGTAATGTAAAGACATGAAATTCAGTGGGAGAAATTGGTTTCCACGTGAATGACGTTTCACTCATTAAGAGTGACATATTCATATTACCTTTTTGAAAGGAGTGGTTGGATTTTAATGTTGGATGAAAGAGGGCAACATGTATACTAAAATCAAAATCTATTGTGAAATATAAGATTTTAGCTTGGCATTTAAAAGATGTCTTATATTGATAAGATCTTTTATCTATTTCAACAAGTTAATAATAGGTTATTCATGTTGATGAAAGTGGGATCACTGTAACAACCCGAAAAGTACCCAATTTGTCCAGTAAAATATCTTAAGGATACTTTTCAGTCTGTTTAAGTTTTAAAGTGGAATTTATTGTTTCCAGTTGAATTTTGAAATTCCGAGTTCGTATTTGGAATTTTTGAGAGATTCCATGAGAATCCCGTTTTTAAATCAACTTTGACTTTCGTTGACTTTTCCGACTCGCCGGGTAATTTTGAAGACCGAAATTTTATTTAAAAAAATAATATTTTTAATTTATTTTTATTAAGATTTATTTGGATTTATGAAAATTTAATATAATTGTTTTGAATTTATTTGGAATTAAAGAATAACTTTTACGGTTTTAACCCGAACGTCATTTAACTATTCCCGAGTCATCTAAAATCCCGAAACAAACCTGAAACCCGACTTTGGCATGAGTCACACGCCCATGTCACCTTTTTCCACTCACTTTAGATATTTTAAATTAATATGATTAAACTAATAATAATATCTAAGATATTTATAACTTTATCGATCCGTTAACGAAAATTACGCAAATCGCTCAAAAAACAGATCCGACTACTACCTATTTCTCACGGCTTTTTCCCCTCTCTTAGAGCTTGATATTTTTCTTTCTTTTGATTACAATAACATAATATCTAGATATTTGATTTAATTAACTTAATATCTAATTATATTTAATCAATTACCGTAATATAATTATTAAACCCGAGTCAATTCCGTAACAACAATTTCAAACCCCGACTCATTAATTCTTCTATAACTACACGGCCCAACCACCCAACATTACTCACTAACTACTTTTCATTTTACAATAAATCAACTTAAGATCAAATCAATACTTTCTTTAATCGTTCTTCATCGTTCTTCGTCGTTCTTCGTCGTTCTTGAGCAAAATCGTCACAAAACCTTCATTTCTTATTCAAATCCGTCCTAATTTATATTTCTAGAATCTCCTCTTCGCTCTCCATCTTCAAGTACGGTTTATTTTCAATTCCGACAAAAGCGTTTTCAACACTTTAATTATGGAAAATCAAGTTTTAATTCTAACAAATATTTTTCTTGTCATTTCTTATAGGGGAAGATTTTGAAGACGAGTTTGGTGACTCGTATATATTAGGGGAAGAGTAGAA